>BQNB010005919.1:0-96993 GCA_026074375.1 Tanacetum coccineum | reverse complement strand
CGTGGTGCGGTTTTTGTGGTGCGGGTTTTTGCGGATTTTGCGGTTTTACGGTTTGCGGTGCGGTTTCTGCTCACCCCTACACCGATGTAATCCCGAAAACAACCAATATCTCATTAGACTAAAGAAGTTTCTACTCACCAACCGAAAATCCACCAAACTTTGTGACAAAATGGGCAGGCCACAAAAGGTTACTTGTTTCCTTTTAAGCTAATTATAGTCGGTTTTTCTCCTTTGACCCATTATAGAAAAAAATCAACCCGCCCATTGAAATTTTCGACGTCATGTGAAAACAAATGAAAACTGAACCAATATAATAGAAAGAGTCCTAACCTCAATTTTAAGACACGAAAAGGAAGCCCGCATCAGCCGAAACTTAGGACCCTCCAGAGTCCATACTTTTTATACCCAATAACTGATGAGAGAAAACTATTTAACTGGAGCATAACTGTTTTCCATTTCTGCCACTGTTTATACCCAATAACTGATAAGAGAAAACTATTAGTAAACTATTTAACTGCAACAACTGTTTTCAACAACCCCAAAGTGCCATTAACGCCCACCCATCCAAAAATCGCATAACTGTTTTCCATTTCTGACCCAAACCCAATTGTAAGACACCTACTTTTCTTCATTAAAACCCGTCACCGCCACATCAACTCTAAGCATATGATCATGTTCCCTAATCGGCTCCGTCCATCCAAACGCCATATAATTCTGAATCCCAGTCGCACCCTTTAAACCAATATCAATCACATTATGCTCCTCATTCAACGTCCATCTCAACCTATATGTATCCGACAACACCTTACAATTCTCAAACATAGTCGGCTGCTCATCAACCACAGCGCTCACATTCGTTCATCAACCCTTTCATCTAAATTTAAAGAAGAAAATTCCCTTTCATCTAAAGTTTAAGCTTATGAGGAGACCAAATCAAGGCTACTTAGATTATTTCCCCTAACAAATGCAAACCTACGAAAATAAAGAATGTGAGTACGGGAAATAGTCGTATGAAAAACGCTGACCCATGTTTATACATAAAGAGCATACCTAGACACCGGAGGGCAGTAATGGTGGCGCAGGGTATCAACTTCCCACAGAAAAGTCGTTGCAAGAATTCAGAGGACTGATCACATCTATATACATACACATGCTTCTGTTCATCTTATAATTATTTGTGTTTAAAAAAATGCAACAGTGACATTGCGCACGAACTCACGCAGTGCATTAGTTTTGAGAAGATCAGTTTGATCGACTGTAAACTTATCGATGCCATGATTTGATGCTGTACATGCCCTTAGATTGCACCATACTTCACCATAGCTTTTAATCATCTACCTTTCAGCAACAATAGGCTTTCCAAGCAGCTTCTCACACTCGTTCTTTAATCGGTTTCAACCAATACGGTAAAATCCTTTAAGTTCTTTTAAGCTTTTGTAATATGCCCCTGCATACATATTGCGAATATAATGCTTCAGAGTATTACGAAGCAAGCAACTTCCCAATAACAAAACTAAATTAAAAAAGATTTAAATGCGCCAATTTGCAACAACAGTTAAAGGGGTTCCAACATGTCTGTATAAAAAAAATCAGGGGCGTAGTGCAAAAAAACCAAAAAGACTAAAATTCAAATATTAACCACAAAGTGCAAGAAATCCAAAGAACTGAAAGCAGAGAGACTGAAATAATCACAAAGTTCATGGCCTGCCTATTTTAAAGTGCTTATTTTAGCTAAAATAACCGTTTACCAGAAAGTGTCCTCATTTATTTTAATGTAATATGCAATTGCTATGATGTGAACCGCTGCTTACGTGCTTCTGGTAAACAAAACAACAATCTAAAACTCCCTCTTAGTCTCTTAGGTATATCACATAAATTTTATTCATGTGCCTACTTGTAATTATCATGTGCGTCACTTTTTCCTCGACATATTTATTGCTGAGTTCGAAAAAGATACCTTTTCAAGATTCCGAAGAAATCCCTTTCCATCAGTCAGATCAATTTCGGTTATATCACTGCAATTCAAGAACACATTCACCATGAAACAACCATCAAGAAGCCACTATTCAATTCAATAGTGTGAACTAAAACTAACCAATCTTATCTAACCTTGCTAATGCAAGCAAGTATAATTATTCCGAAAGTATAAGCACAAATTATAAGCATAAAGAACATTGCAAAACGTCAATTGTAAAACTAACATAAAAAAACGCAACCTAATCACCTAGGCTTATGAATCTGAGTATATGAAGACCATACAAACAGAAAGTATCCGCATAAATGGCATTGTACCCTATACAACCTAATTTCAACCCAAAGAGAAATTAACAAAAGCTTACAAAAATGAAAAGTTACACCTTCTTGATTAAAGAAACTCGTACTGTCGCTTGTAGCACTTGCCACTGATTTTCTCACATGGTTTCGAGATTTAGGGTTAAAGATATAGGGGAAAAGGGGGCCGGAGATGTGTGTGTGTTTATGTGTTTTGTGTAATTTTGTCACCTGGTTTTGTGTGTGTGTTTTGTGGGTTGATGTGTTTTGTACTGAATGAATGAATTTGTGAATAGCAGGTCACAGGAATAAATTAAGTTATAAAATAATATAGGAATGAAGTCAACATTCCTATATTATTAATTTTTTTTTTAAATAAACGGTGTAATTCGGGTTATTACGGGTCAACCTAAAAACTGAATCTAATTCAAACTCGGTTTTCGATTCGGTTCGGTTAAATTCTAGTTCGATTCGATTCAATTTTCAGTTTGAAAAAAAAAATAACCAAACTAACTGAACAACCCGATAACCGAACCGATGAACACCCTTGATATATGTTCTTTATTTAAGAGATAATTGAAAGCGCAAACATTTCATCTGGTCCGTCTAATGATGGGCCACTACTTAATAGCTTATGTTCCCTAGAAGCCCATATTGACATTTTAGTATCATTCAATTTATGGATTAAGATAACAAGCATAATTACTCGCGCGTTGTTGCGGGACGTTAATTTTTCGCGTGTTGTTGCGGGTCATTAATTTTTTATTTTTTATTTTTTAATTTTGCGTGGGTTTATTTTTTCGGTCTCATGTTTAATAATTTGGTTTTTTTTCTTATATGGACATATGTGTTGGGCCTCATGTTTAAATGTTTCTTTTTTTGCTATACATTTTTTTAATATAATTTTATGAGATTTTGGTAAATATGTGTTATATAATTGGGCTTATGGGTTTTAGTGGCGTAAAATGACACCGTTTAATGCAATCTAAAGATGTATGTTTGTGACCCTGTCGATTATTTTAAAGTTATTAGGTATCGCAAATGTTTTCAAGGGTATTTTTTCATCTGAATAAATCGATACTTTTGTAATATTTTTTCTTTCCCTTATTTTGTGCCAACGAATTTTTTTTTTTAATTTGGGCCGGCCCAAAGTGAAAGCCCAATAAACTGGGCCAAAATAAGAGCCCAAGAAAAAGCAACAGTAAAGAGCACTTTAGTAACCCTTCAAAAACTATGTCGTTTCACTTTTGTTTTGATTATATAACAAGCATATTTGCCCGCGCGTTGCGGCGGGGCGTATTTTTTTGCTCGAACATTTTTTTCGGCTACCTAAAACATTGCCCCGCAATGGCAGCACACATATGTACATTTTCCCAAGTGGCTATACTGAAGAGGTACGCCTGCAATAGGAAAATATATGTTCAGTATTAGTGTCATTTGTTTGTAGGGATGAATTTTAGAGTAAAACCATAAGAACTTCTTACCATTGGATATTGTTACTGCTTCTCCATTTAGATATTGTAAGTGAACAGGTTCTGTATGTAGTTTACGACATTGACGGACACCTAAAGTTAAAAGCAAAAAGTATTAGCTAGTAAGCAATAACAAATGGGCAAACCATACAAATATACTACTTACGATGCTTGCCCATTGTTTCAGGTTTAGGACGAAGAGCTGAGTGACTGTCTATTTTTGAAGTCAGTTGGTCAAATAAACATTCGTGTGTTCAGACACATGTTTTGTTTCTTCAAGCATAACGGTATTGATACCGTCTGTCAGGTGTATTTGCTTGCAATTAGTTGATTTTCTTGACGAAGTTTTTGTACTTTGAGAAGTAAGTAGGCCATTTACTCTTCGCGATCGATAAGAGCCATCGATATTTAATTTTGTCCGTTTTTGACATGTAGCTGTGTCCGAAGCTGAATCAAATAGACATCATTAGTATGTGGCATTAGTAAAAGTACATACATTTATTTAATAATAAATATCGCAAATGTGGGCATTACAGACATGATGTACAGGATGAGCGAGTAGCATAGGGGTCGGTAATATCAAGGATGTATAGCTATAATGACAAAATACCAGACTTAGTACAAATACAAATTGAATCAAACTAAAACATGTAAATCTAAATACACTTACGTATTGACATCCGCAGACGATTGTTTCTTACATTCGAAGTGACATTGACACCAACACATTCGCGGGTAAAATCCATGTCAGTATATTTATGTTGGGCCGCTCCTGGGCGTCCATTTGGACAATCTACATTGAATAGTACTTTGAAAGCGTCGAGGACAATAGGCACTGTTTTGACATCTAGAATCTATGGCTGAAGGCATTCCGACGAAGAATTACATTGGCCTGTATTTTTGGAAAAAAACACACTTGTGATTTCTATTGCCTCATGCGATGGTTGCAAAACCATGGGTATTATCGGCGTTTGTTGTTACAGGCGCAGGAAAACATTTGTATGAGGTAACCGAGCGTTGTTTTGTACGGCGTCGATTCCATCGCATTCCATGTGAATCATAAGGTAACTTCCTTTTTGTTGGCCTATTTTAAGTTTTCATTGGTTTAATGTTTTGGATATTAATCGCAAGGTCTGTAACCAGTTTTCAACTTAAGATAAAGGTATTTCTACTTACTTATGGCTTAACATTGAGGGCAATTTCACTAAGCAAACTTATATGTTTGAAATGCTATAAGGATAGGGCTACACACATACAGGAAAAACCAAAAAGGAAGGATAGGTATACTGTAACAATATGTGTTTGTGCATACAAAAGTAGGGGACATGCAAATATATAAGTACGCACAATTTTAAAGCCCCGTTAGGCCCAAGGCCAGATCAAAGACATATGATTTAGTAAAATGAAACATGGAAACGGGCGTTTAAGAAAAAGGGTTTTTTGTATGCGTTTTGTTGTTGTGCAAGTTCCTGTGGCGCGATGACGGTGTGACCGACTAAATGGAGATTCTGTAAAGTATTGGACGAAGGAGGGTTATGGGGGAGGAAAAAAGGGAAAAAATATAGTTGGGTGAAGGACACGGGCCAGTTGCGATTGGGTTGGGTTACATTACATGGATTGGGCCAACAACAGTAGTTTACGTGAACAGTGTTTAGAGGTCAAATGCGACGTCGTTTTAAACGACAAATGAGTATTACTATAATGCTTAAACAGTTAAACATATCAGAATGTCTATAAAAATAACCCATTGTTAAAACCACCATAGCTGATAATGGCCTTGATAGTGGTTGGATCAGATAGTAGTTGGCTCAGATTAATTGATGTTGTGAATACCATCGTGGAGGTTGCTGAGGCGAACAATTGTCGCGCTCTGCCATCCTTCCACTTTTCCGCGTACAAATCAAACATTAGTGGAAAGGAACATCATAGCCTGTAAACCACAATCCCAGCTTATGACCACAGTTTAGAAATTGACAAATATGTTTATCGCTTTCTCTTTTTAAGTTATCATCATCTATAAGCGGTGCGAAACAACCGCGATGGCTGCAACCACAATGTGGTTATGGTTGTCTCGCCAAGATACGGGAGCCGTAAAAACTACGCTTACAGAATATATAAAAGCGACATGTATGCCGCGCCAAGATACGGGACTCAGTAAAACAGTGAGAACGCACCTTTATCCATAAACTTTATAACGCAAGAACGGATTTTTTATTGCATTAACCATAAGCCACAACGAATGCCTCTTACCTCAATTTGAATATCAGTCGGTTCAACCTCGAAACCCATTTAAGAGAACAAAAAAAATTGCAATAAGAAAATTTAGGTTCAAGATTACCTTACGCAGAAACGAAGTAACACTAAAAAATCAGGGTTTCCAAACAATCCTTTCAGAAATTGAGAGCCATAGCCCCAAAATATGAGACCCAATCGTGCAACAATTTAGTGGGTTTTTTCTTAACCCTCAGCAAGCATTGCTATTGAGAAACTAAAAGTAGGTCTTAAGTGTTGTTTTCATGCCAAAGGTACCAACTTCATACCATTTGTCTATAAGGATAGAATTGTGGATATTCACAAATTTATAAAAAGGTAACGTCCCTAATTCAAACAATGGAAATTATGAATTAATAGACACAAATGAACAACATACCATTGATTCAACCTTGAATCCAACCTTTGTTTGAGCCGGAGGGTTATGATCCACAACCATCACTTCACTAACAAACCGGCGCCACACCTGCGACACTCCCAAACCAAGAAGCCAAAAAGTTTATAGGACTTGTCAATTCTTTACTAACTAAAGTTTATGATCCTCTGATTTCTTGATATTTAGTTTGGCGGCAAGAATTGAGGAAGATTCAAGAAGAATGGAGAGAAAGGAAGGCGGTGTGGGTGAGATATAAAAAAAATTCGGGATAAAAGTGTGGGCTGGATTGAAGTAGCTGGGCTGGGCCAGCAACAGTGTTTGAAACGACGAATACGACGTCGTATCAAACGGGTTTTGATTATAATCAAATATTTTGATTGAACCAAAATATTTTGTTCATAAAAGCCAATAGTGTCTTGGTGCAAATTTATAACACCAGACCAACTAAAGTTGTGCAGATACTTGCGGCCCGGCCATCCGGGCACGGATACTCTTACCTTCAAAATCCAACCATGATTTGTTTATCCCATACTCGAAACTTCGCTTGTAATTGTCAGGCGGGTTTGCACGTTTCCATGTCAACTGTAAGTTATAAAGCTATTTTTTTTAACGGCAATTATATTAAAAGGCTAGCAAGAAGCTAGGAAAAATTACAGGGAAAGTAAATTAGGATTTTGCATCCAAGTGACCCAGTCAAGCTTTGGATTTACAACGATTGAAAATCCATAAAAAAGACATTTGGACAATATATCGAAAACTAGATCCTTTCTAGGCTGAGAAGAACCAAACACGCATTCATTTCTGAACTTCCAAATAAGCCACCACGTCACATAGCAAATGCCTTCAAGAATCTCCTTTTTGATTTTAGATAAACGAATGCTAGAAAACCAACTAAGCCAATCGGTATAGGAGTTCCAGGGGTTATGAAGCTAATTACCTAATCGATGGAACAAATATACATGTTAACCATACATTAACATGTTAAAAACAACCCAAATAGTTTAAAAATTACTCTAAATTTTTATTTGTACGTGAATGACAACACACTTCCACTTAAATCTTAATTATCCGATTTAGGTAAGACATTTTCTGTTAGATCCTTATGGTTTTTGGATTGACTTGAACGAGGTCTTCATCGTCACTCCAAGTATGTATAAGTTCTAACAGCGTACCCCACATAGAAACATACCTGCTTCAAACGCTAATCTGTCTATATTGCAAGCATCTATGTCCTCTTAAAATACCTACGATGTCTCGTTTTCATTTACAGGTTTATATTTGTATATTTATTCTCAATGAGATTGATTCGTACATGTGAACGACCTATAATCTCTCAAGAACATTTTTCGTGTTGCTGATTTGAGTAATGCTTATGTATTGATTTGATTGTAATTTTGTTAAGTTCATGTTGCAATAATCATATGTATATCAGTATATGCATTCCATTCAATGATATTAAATATTTACTACACTTGTTATTTGATCAATTGTTTAGCTCTAATCTTGACTTTATCCACGTTCAACGTTTTCGGAGGTTGTTAGATTGTGATATTACATCCTTATCTGATCTCTTAAACACACGTATGTTATAAACATATTTTAGAGGAAGAAATTAGTTATAACATTATGATTTTAACACCATAGTTCAGGAAATAGACATTTATCACAAAGCTAGTTGTAAAGTTGTACGTTACAACTTGTAACTTCTAAGTCCAACAAGTTTTTATTTTTTAATTTATTTTATTTATTTATCGAGTGGTTCTCACTAACATCACGAAGTTTACAAATATGGATTTCACTGATTAGATTAATCATAGAAAGATTAAAACATGATTAGAATCTTTCAAGTCCTACAGAATTTTCATAATCATGATTAGCAAAATTACAAAAACAAAACAACAATTGTATAGTTTCAATTTTCAAACTGTATTATATCTAATTACAAAAAGATATTAATCATAATAGAAAATGGGTTAATTGCTTAAAAATTTACTATACTTGTCTTTGTATGTAGTACAATTATTTTTTTGTCATTTGTGTCGGTTCAACTTTTAAATTCGTGCTATTGTGTTGTAATTTTGTGACCATTTTACCCTCACTTTTTTTAAAATTTTGTACGGTAAAGTGGTCATTTACATGCAGAAATATTAGTCGCCAGAATACACACTCATAGCGAATCAACAGTTGAACGACACAAATGGCAAAAAAATAGTTGTCTACATACAATGACAAAAGGTGACAGGTATAATACATTTTTAGGCAATTAACCCTAATAAAATCAACCTTTTGGCGATTAGTCAATAAACAAAGGAATTTTTGTATCTATATAACCAGTTTTAACACATGCCCGGCCCTGATAAGTAAAATATTATTTATTAGGGAAAATGGCATAAAAAGACATTTAACTTATGGTCTATTTTCAATCAAGGTACTCCACTTTTTTTTTGCACATACAGGCGGCCAACTTTTTGTTTTAGCGGATTTAGGTTTTTTCCTCACTACCCGTTAACACATAAATGACCATTTCGTTACATCCCAAAAATGGATGTTATATATAATTTAAGGGCCCAAAATTGTGGTTATCTCATTGCATGTTTTAAACGATAATTGGCACAGTGTTTGAGTGATCGTCTTCCGCTTGTGATTATTTATAAGTCACATAATCATTTGGGTTTTTTGCATCAACAAACTCGATAATCATGCATAAAGTAAAAAGATACTTGTATAACTAATTGTAATCTAATTTTATTTATTCCTCTTTTAGTCTTTTACATTACTTGATTTTTGCTGCAAACCGACAATTATCTTGTAAAAGTGCAAAAGGCTATAAATTTTGCAAAAGGTAATTTTCTTTTGCTTCTTGCACTTCCGCATGAAAGATGTTCATAACAATGATCACTAATCCTAGTCGGTGTATTGATTTGACTTTTTGGCTGGGAAGGCAAATAGAATAAGGGTTTCTTCGGCTTTTACATTTTCAATTTAAGGTAATATGTTCAAATGACTTTTGTAACCATACAGTGATACAGACAACGAAAATGTTAGATGGATTGAAACAAAAGAACCTTATTCTGCAAGCATTTATATGATGTTCTTGTCGCCAATTAGAAATTGTCAACCTTATGAAGAATCTTTGAATTACGGGTTATGTGATTCTGATCATAATTTCTAATAGTTGACCCGCCCCGCGACGGATAGTTTAAATCTTCCAACTAACCGAACTGAACCGCCCCGTGAACACTCCTACACCAATGTCAAAGCTGTAAAATTATTTATTTAGTCTCATAGCATATGCCTTAATATTAGTAAACAAGAAAATAATTTTACATTCAAAATTCCAAGTTAAATGGGTAAAGGTTTATCTTCCATATTAATGATTCTCAAACTGTCATGTATGTAACAAGTAGTCGGTGTCCGCGCTTTGCGACGGGAATCAACTATAATGTTATAAACTGATAAATAAGATCAAAAGACAAAAGTTTTCTAATATATACTCCATACATGGTAATGTTTAAGAAGGGTCATGTTATTGCTACTCCCTATCACCAATACCCCCCTTTAATACCGTTGTATTGACAGGACAAGACAATTTGGATACTCAAATGTTTTATTTAAAATTGTTTATTTGGTTATCTGTGTAGTCTTTGATGAGCTCTACTTAATGAATCAAAATTTACTAAAATTAGTTTTAATATGCATAAGATACGATGGTGCAAAGTGTGTCAGTTAGTCATTTTTTTAAAAAAAATTGAAAAAATTTTAAACCTATATTTTTGCAATTATAAAAGTTGTAATTGAAAGCATAAAAGTTAACGGTAGTCATTAAAAAGCATTACAACATGAGAATCACTAGCAACTCATCCTTATTTAGACGATATGAAAACATAAAAACAACACACAGAACGACATACATGGTTAGCAAACTGGTGTTAAGCAATAATGCTTTTACATGTCTCTGTAGTTCGCCATCAATTGACGTTTTTCTTCCATGCTCCTTAGCAACTCATCCCTGACGCTTTTCAAGTATACACATTTTTTCATGTTCGCCCCAGTCATGCATCCTAGGACGTACTTTCCATAGTCGACAAGTGCGTGATCTTGCAAAACCATGAGATTGTTAATTTCAATCCTGCGATCCGTAAACTTATAAGCAAAGCGATGCATCAAGGCTAAAATTTGTTCCTCCAGAATAGCTTCTTCATCAATTGCTTCTTGTAGTTTCGTAAGGACAGTTAACCTAACGTTTTCTGGGTTAGTAGCCATGGTAGAAAATAAAAAGATAAAATTCATAAGTTGTGTGAAGGATAAAAATGTTTGTGAGTAAGAGTGCTTAAAATATGTGTCTATATATAGTCAATTACTTGACAGATACTTTAGTAAATCGCGTGTAATTTGAAGTGATAGACAACATTGTCATTGAGTTGTCTTGTATGTTACTGTTAAAAAATTTGTGTTGTCAAATCATGTTGTAAATCACGTGAAATTTGCAGTGATAGACAGCATGTTGATTGAGTACCCTTTTTGATGCATTATAAATATAAAGTAATTGATTCATATAATATATTGAAAAAAAACTTATACATAGCAATCAAACCACATACAATCTATTTGATTGGCAACCTTATTTAACACAACTGGAAACAAAACAACAGCAAACAACAGGAACACACATGGTTGGCCTTGTAATATTTAGCAACAAAATTTTATAATCTATATTGCCATGTAATTGTTAACGAAGTTTTGCTTTGCAGAAATGCTCCTCAACAATTGTTGTCTTATTCGTAGAATGATGTTTGTGGTACATATATCTGCTTCAAGTGTCATTAGTAAAGCATGTAATCCGTAGGTATTACGGCTTGTTGTAGGCAGAGTTTGCAACCCTGTTATTTGTAACGAACGGATATGCATTTCCTCTGTATAACGTGTTAAGTTGCACAACAATTGATGTGCTAGTGTTTCCTCAGGTTGAATCTCCATTTGTAATTTTAAAACAATTGCTTGACGTGCCTCATTTTCCCCATAAGCCATGTAGTATGTTAGTGGAGAAGGGGTTAAGTGTGTGTATGAGAGACAAATTTTTATTGTAGATGATAGCATAGTTGATATAGGGGAAATAGCATGTGAGGTCTGTGTCACAAGACTGAAATAGTCAAAAAACACTGACATATATCGTATATTTATAAGTGATAATTGTCATTTTCATTCAACACGCATTATCAACTGTCATTCACTTGTTTTAATTAAGAAAGAGAGGAACAAAAAGTGTACAGTGAAAAGACATTGTTAATACATATTGAGTTACATGAATATTATTACAAATGATTATTCAAATGTTGTTGTTGAACTTGTTTTTATTTTTCCGTTTCTGCATTTGATGTAGATATCTTAGTGATTCATCTTGTTGTTTTTTTTGTTCTTCTAAAATGATACCTCCGAATGATTATTCCTTTGATCTATTGTTGTGAATCAACATAGAGCTTAGATCTATCTTCGGACATGATACCTTGGTTTCCTCGTATTCACAGTGTTTTTGTTCCGCCCATTCAACCATTTGGTCAGAAGTGTAATCATTTTGTGTTTCCTGCCTTATAATGCCTTCATTTTCACTTGAATAGACAGTTATGACATGGTTCATCATTTCTGCCAAGCTAGCATTTTGGAAAATGTATTTGTGTATAACAAAATTGACACCAATATGGTCAATGTAGATTTCCAATTTGTACTGCGCTGAACATATATCAAACATGACATGCATATCATAGTTGTTTCTAAGCTTAACGGTTACTGAAAATCCATTGTGTGCTATTTTATAATGAAGAGCATGAATGTTTGTACCTACAATATTTAACAAATATTGTTTCAGATCTGCTAGTTTCATTCTTGGAATGTTGATGTTGAATGTTCCACCGTTGACATACATCGTGTTATTCATTTCATCGAGCACCAACTGACCACTATTATGAACCACAAAATTGAAAACGGTTTGCGTGTAGGGTGTATGAGGTTTTGTTTTATTAATAAAACCTAGTTCACCCCATAAGCCATAGTAATCTGAATTTTTTATTCTTTCTTTTCTGCATTTGATGTAGATAGCTGAGTGATTCTTCTAGTTTTATTTTAGTTTCTTCATAAATGATACCTGCTAATGATTCTGCTAAAGAACCATTGTTTGGAATCAACACCGTGCTTAAATATATGAGAGTATGAGAAACAAAAATCTGAAGCTTCCCGGTAACTTTTGCAATGTCATACATAACGTTAGTTTCATAATCATTTTTAATTTGTTTCATACCTGATAACGCATAGTTTGGTGGCAACATGTAATAAAGAGTAGTGCATTGTCTTTGTATTTTCCTTTTTATATAGCTAACCATATCTTCAAAATCCATTTAAAGAACATGAATATTCAGTAAAGAACCATGTTGGTAGGTTATGGGGTTAAGTTTAAATTCTCCATTATGGTTTACATCGAACTCGAAAGTAGTACTTGATGAAGTCAACATCTTTGGAATGTAAGAAGTATTAATTGAAATCAAAGTGTTGAAAATATGTAGTTGTATACTTGTCTATATATAATAATTGCAAATCATAAAGTTAATTTTTTATTGTTACACACTAGAACAAGGACATCACATGTTACAAACAATTATAAAAAATTGTTTCTTAGTAACTAGTCAAATAACTTTTTTGCACAAGATGCTTTTCCTTGATTCTCGTTTTTGTTTGTCTCATCACTGTGCTGCTCTGCAACGATTAGTGGGGATAGCTCCAATCAAACAAAACTAAGGAGAACTTTACAACTTTCCCTACCAAGAAACGTACACATGTAGTCGGCTATGATGAGTATACATGAGTATCGTGTCCCACTCTTGTATAGCATCAACCAATGATACAAGACCTGAATCAAGACTACAATTAGGTTTCTTTATATAAAGAAATGTTAGGGAGTTTTTATCATAACCCAAACAGTTTATTAATATTAACTTAACTTGATTTTTTGAGAAGGTGTCAAACTTTACCGGATCTATGGTAGCAATCATCTCATCAACAAATTCTCTTTTAGGCGGACTAGTGAACCTTCCATAATGGTGTAGTAGGACCTTAATGTCCATTTGTTTGAAAATTAAGTTTGAATTAAAGTAATAGGTTTTTTAATGTTTTGTTGAAGTTGAACCACAAATATGTGGTTTATATAAGTGTTTACTGTTTTTTCAATCATGTGCATATCAATCGCGTAAATACTAATGATGAATTCCAGTGTCAGAACTTGTCCAAGCAATGTATAAATACTGTGATTGAGTTTGTCCAATATGTCATTGATTTTGTACGATCCCATATGCTAAAATATCGCGTACAATACAAAAGTGATCAACTTAGTGGCAGGACTTGTCAGTCAATGTTAACTATTATGTGATTTACTTGTCCAATTTGTCATTGATTTGTCATAATTATGGCATAAATTGTCTACAATAATAATTCGTCAACACATTGTTTGTGAGATGTCAAGTCATTGGTTTGTTATAAACATGTTTGTATTTACTGTTGGAGTTGTTTAAACTGTATAGATATATTGTCCTTACCCATTTTATGTGTGATGTTTACAATATTATAGATACAAAGGTTTAATTAGTAATGTAGTGTTTATTTTATTGTAAAAGTAACATATAATAGTTAGAATTGAAATTCGAAATATCTTACATCATTAAAATCAGACATTATAATTTAACAACAAACCAACAGACAGCATAACAACATACAATTTATTTGAGAAACCAACCGAGTTAAAACCACTATTTTGAACCATTCGTAGTTAGATCATCTAGATGTTGCGCATCATATTGCTGAGAGTTGTATTGTTCATGCATTTGAGATGATTCTGTGTGATGTCCATTATATGCTTGAGATGTGTTTGTGAAATGTTGGTCGTAAGGTTGCGATGGGTATGGTGTTTCATAGTAAGGTTGTGATGGGTATGAGGTGGCACCTGTATTGTTGTGATGTGAGAATGGTTAATAATTATGGAAAGTGTTGTCATAATGTTGAGTTGGGTTGTAGAATGATGGTTGGTTGTTTCATGGAATTTCTTGATCATTTTGTGTACGTATGTTTACAGGCGGTTGAACGACAAAGGGTTGACTGCATTGATCACGTCTGTGTCCCGCTTGTTTGCATCCGCTACAATGTATAATTCTTGGCTCCTCTCTTTGAGATGGTATACGGTTTGTATTTTTAAGACGACCGGGTTGTGGGTTGTCCATACGAGGAGGAATAGCTTTTTGAATATTGTGTGGAAATTCCCATTGTTGCATATTTCCAAGGAAATGAATTGACTCTGAATAAGTGCCTTGATATTTTGGTATTTTAAATCAATCTGCTACATATTAGACACAATCCGTCAAACCCAAAAACCGTGTTATAGCTATTACGTGACCACACGGAAGCCCTAAAAGCTGCCATTTACGAAATTCACAAATTCCTGTTTGTAAGTTGATTGCACGAATATACTGACTGTCTAAAACTTGGTATTGATATTCGTTAACACCTTTAACAACCCATGTCGCACTTTTCATCCTTTTTTTAGCCACTTAGTTTGTTTCCCAATATGTTATTTCATACGTCATATTTGCTACAATAATAGATAAACAAGAATCAATATAGAAGTTGTTATTAAGGAAAAAATAGTTGTATATTATGTTTTCTAAGAATAATATCTGCTAGCTGTCGACATTTATATTACGCTACAAGCGTTGACAGACTCTACACTATTCGATGTCATGTAATTGTAACGAACTAGTGGGCAATGCGCTCGTGACCATCTTTCAGGACCAGCTCGACAAAGCTTTTCGTATGCATCAGGCTGAACAATTTGTAGTATGTTCATGCTGGTTGCATAGTCTTCTTGTGTGTATGCCTTGCATATTTTCCAGAATAAACCTTTTCTTTTTTGTTTTTCAAAGATAGGTTCTGCATAAGATGCCGACAATATACAGCATGAAAGGCTAAAGGGAATTCATTTTCTACTGCCATAGCTATAGCATGATGCCTATCAGATATGAATAGCAAATTAAGATTATCATCAATGCATTCTTTGAGCACCAAAATCCACCATGACCAACATGGACCTGTATCCCCTTTGCATATACCAAATGCAATTGGCACAATCTGATTGTTTCCATCCATGGCCACAGCTACCATACTTGTTCCCTTGTATAGACCCTTTAAATGCGCAACATCGATCATAAGACCATGCGTAGATAATTGAGGAACATACGAATCTGAAATAAAAGATAATAAACATACTTTCGTGATGTAATAGAATTATATTGTTTAGAATATGTGAGCATCACTTACTAAAGCACCAATGGCAATGAATAACATCTCGAAAACTCCTTTATCGTCTGTTTTGATACGTGTTATTGTCCCTTCGTTTTTTTGTTCTAGGTTATAACAATAATACGGGATCATTTCAAATGCTTCGTACGGTGAACTGTAACATCCGAGAATTTTCGAATTTTTGAATGACGATTTCAATCTTTGACTTTTAGGGTCTGGCTTGACTTATAAGAACGATCAAACTAATCATGTTTTTCCACGACTCGAACACTAAAAGCATTTGATGTGGAATGACATTCCTGGGCATCTTTTTAGTTTTGCCCTAACCTGGAAACGAGCCGAAAAGGGCTAAAACAGCACCGCAAACATTATTCGAACAGTATACAACGCGGACACACAAAAAGCAATTAAATTTGTTTTTAATTATCAGTATTTATTTAATAAAAATATTAAATAAATTAGTCATCATTTTTAATTAAAAGCGTTTGTTGATAACGCGAATATTCGTGTTGAAATCCATTTTATTTTGGACAAAGCGTAACCGGTTCACAAAACGAATAACAGATATTTTATTTAATGTTATAAAATATTTCTGAAATATTATCAAATAAATACTCATTTTTATCGGAAAAATGATTTGAAAAACAATGGCGCAAGTTTCGCGCGTTCAATCATCCGTTAAGTCGCTCAAATGAGTCCCGAACCGATAATTATCAAAAATTATATAAACATTTACAAAATAAACCCTCTACTATTATAACTTGTCATTTTAGTTTTATATATATATAAATATTTCATTTCATCTCATATCATTTCATTTCCATCTTTTATAAAAACACACACATAATACAAACTCACTCTCTCTCCCACTCATCTTCTCCGGCCACCACCTCCCACCGCCGGCCACTGTAGCGCCGCCGCCGGAAAACTTTTCCGGCGGACATATCCGGCGAAGACCAAAAAGACTCCCCATCCTCCGATCTATCCGATCCCCACCTTCACTCTCCCTCACTCGCGACTCCCCACCACCGACGCCACCATCATCATACACCATCTACATCACCATCACCACCACCGAACCCACGCCACCACCACAGCCCGCCTGCCATCATCATCATCATCATTATAAAACCACCACGGAGGGTGTTTGTTTCGGGTTTGGTTTGGCTGTGTAAATACAACCAAGGGGTGCGTCGGGTTTCGTGAGTTAACAACAATAAAGGTGTTGTTTCGGTGACTTAGCAACAAGGGTGCGTGTGGGTCGGGTCGGGCTGTGGGACAGTCGGGTCGGGTTGGGTTTAGCAGCTAGGGGTGTTTTAGATGTGGGTTGGGTCCGGGTTGTTTGTGTAACAAGCCGTAATAGAACCCGCGAGAGGGTGTGTCGGGGTGTTTGGGTTGCGTCGGGTTTGACAGCGGGGACAGCCGGGGTGTCGGGCTAGGCTCGGGACAGCCGGGGGTGTTTGGATGTCGGGTTTGGTTCGCGGGTCAGCACCACAAAAGGGTGCGTGGGGTTTAGCAGCCAACAAGGGTGCGTTGGTTTTTGTTATAACACCACCGGGTGCGATTGGCTGTGAAGAATCACCCGCGGGGTGGGTTTGTTCGGGTTGACAGCCGGGACCAGCCGGGGGGGGGTTGGGTTGTCGGGTTTGGTTCGTGTGTAAAACAACCACCGAAGGGTGTGCTTGGTTTTAGGTTTAATGACCCAATTAGGGTGCGTTTGGTAGGCTGCCAAACAGCCGGGGGGACGAGGGATGTTTGTGTTGGCTGTCGAGACAGCCGGGGTGTCGGGTTAGGCTTGGGGACAGCCGGGTATAGCCATAAGGAGTGCGTTTGGTTTGTTGAGTTACGCACAAGGGTGCGTTTGGCTTAACAGCCACGCACAAGGGTGCGTTTGGCTTGTGACAGAAATCCCACCAAGGGTGTGTTTGGCTGCGAAACAGCCGGGGACAGCCGGGGCATCGGGTTGTTTCGTTTGGTTTGCAACGGAAACGCGTGCGTTTTTAATTGGTTTGACCAGACCACCAAAAAATAAAGTGAGTTTGGTTAACACGAATATATATAAATTGTTTCATTTAATTGATTAAATGTGATGAAAAATATTATAACTTGCGCGGTCTAGTAAAACATGAATAAATATTAAAACGAGATTTATATTGATGAATAAGCGATATTAGACATATTTGAGACGAGAATTGGACTAAAAATGGACTTTAGTGCCTTTATATAACGAGTAATTTAAAACAGAAAATAGAACGTGGTATCGAATTCAAGCTTTGATAAGTTAGGACTTGGTTTATAAAATATAACAAATTATATTTTGACGGACGTTTTGATATAAAACGGGACTTTTAACTCTTAATAACGAAGAAACTGGAACGAAATCGGAATATACACTTTAATAAGAAATAAGTTATTTTTAATATATTAAATCTGACATATCTATTAATTAAACGATTCGAGCACTTTCGAGTCCGTTTCAGCCTTCCGGCGAAACACGAAAGTTGTTCGTAATGACGTTTTACTTTGCCGCGAGGCTTATCAGCTTTAGAAATTGAGATAAGTTAGGATTGGACGGAAATAGTATATATACATAAAATATACTAAGGGTTAAGGTTTAAAGACGCGCAAGTGGATTTCTCATCACATGTAAACATGTATGTATACATATAAAAATATGTATGATTTCGTGGTAACGATGTACGCATCGTTGATCGTATTTAGTACGTGTATTATAATCGAACGACATAATTATAGGTCGTAGTCGAGATCGTTGCAGATTCCAGAGTGATTAATTGGATTAATTGATCGTGGTCTTTAATCAATGTGAGTTCATAGCCTCGCTTTTCAATCTTTTGAATGTTTTATAACCCGCGAGGGGGATACATGCTTGTCTACAAAATCTTATACTTGGTTATCATAAACAATTGTGAATGTTTTAAGGTATTTGTGAGTTCATACCCCATCGTTTTACTCGTATTAACAATATTGGGTGAGAACATGCTTGTTTACAAATGCATTTACAGGATTGTTTACAAATTGGTTTACATACTTATTTGCATAGCTCGCTATGGGATACATTATTTGCCTTCATTTTTGGTCACAAATGCATACTTTACATTAAATTAATTTCGGATTAGCTTAGGCTGATTGAACTGATAGCAATAAAATTACTGCCCGGGTGTTCTTGGAGGGGACACCGGTAACGGGAGTACATATTTTTACATTACTGCCCGGGTGTTCTTGGAGGGGACACGTTAACTGAGTATATATAACGCATTATTTGTATCACTTCAACTAAAACACTAAAATCACTCACTGCCCAAATTGGGTACATACAAGTCTACGTCACAACGTCATGAACTGTAAATCACTTGGAGGGTGAGCGCGAATGTTATGAAATAGATCTATTCGGATTCGGTGTGGATCCCTTTCGGTGTGATTACGATCACTTGGTAACCGAACATAAATAGCGTGATGTCCACCGAATGATATAAAATAGAATCTATTCGGATTGACCACACCCGGTCGGGTGACTAAGACTATCACTGGGAACGAACGTTATAACAATCGGATTAAATCGTTTGGGACTAACGGGCCTCCCCAAACAAATACAAAAATGAGAACATGTTTTTCTTAAATTGTGTCATGCATTCTTTTTTGTTTAATAAATCTTTAGGATTAAGATTGGTACTTTTTGGTGACATAAAATTTGTTCCATGCATTCTTATAAATCTTGGGATAAGATTTTGGTACTTTGTGACATAAAATGTGTCATGCATTCTTTATGAAATCTTTGTGATAAAATGGTACTTTTGGTGACTAAAATGTGTCATAGCATTCTTTATAAATCTTTGAGATTATTGACATGGTACTAGTGATGAATACATGGTTACAATTATATTGAAACTAATCTATGAACTCACCACTTTAAATGTTGACACTTTTTAGCATGTTTTTCTCAGGTGAATTAGATGCTTGGACTATTTGATGTGCATTGGAGTCTTTACATTCAAGCTTTTCATTGTGATGCAAATTATGGGACAAATGTATTATTAAATTCAGATTTTTGAGATTAAATCAACAATTGTAAATTTTTCAAAACGACCCTAGAGGTCGTTCTCTTGTATCTATTGCTGTGTATTACGAAGTAACACCCCAATGTGGTATTCCGCTGCGTTGTATATGATTTTTGGGGGTGTTACAGAACCCCTTACCTGTTGTAAATCGTAATGCTTCCCTTTCATTGCTTGTTGGTAAGAAATATGTATTTTATATTCTGACAAAATATCTTGTTGGATATCTTTCCCTCTTAAAACCCGCGACCTATCTTGTAATTTTGGAGTGAGAAGGTGACCAATTACTTTTTTGTTTGCATTTCGATGGTTAGGATATGTTTGAGTCTTGGGACATGTGTGAACATCATTAAGATGTGTAATGTAATACTGCTCTGTATTATCCCACAGTCTTGCCCGGAGCTTCCAATCACATTGATTAAAATGATAGCATTTTAAGTGACATCTTTTCGGGGCTGATCTATCTGTTAAAAATTAGAAACCTTCGTTTAAAGCTTTCAACCTAACAGCCAAGATCAAAGCTTCTTTGTTGTCAAAAATGTTACCCTTTTCAACTTCAGATTGTTGAATATACTGCTTTGAAATATTAGGTTTTGTCTTGTAAACTGGTATCTCTGGAATGTCAGGCTCAAATGACATGAACTTTTGCCATTTATGTAATTTCTTTTGGGGGTTACCACATCATCTGTGTTATATTCGTTTGATCTGAAGTCAAACGAGGATTCCGGATTTCAAAAATGTGGCTCATTTTGCAATTGTAGGGAGTCGTTGATATGAAAATCATTTTGTCCTAAATCAAAAGATATACCTTTGTTTAAAAAATATGTATTATTATAACTATTATTCAAATGAGACGATGTTATTTCTGGATTAGATGGGCCTTCGTTTTCTAAAGTTGTCGATTCAAAAAAATTAATGAACATATTTTTTTTTATCGTTTTTTCGTTCAGAAACAAACAACTGTGCAAATTCATCTTTGGAGTTACAAGCACACCCAACCAAAAATTGTACCTCATCGTCGTCTGTGATATCAACAGCAAATTCAAATGATGAGAGCTTAAACGAGAAGTTTATTTCAGCATTTGCTTCCAAATTGAATTTTTGCATCACCATTTAATGTAACATTAAGTATGTCAAATCTTCTGACAGTATGGAACCTCGTCTGGTTTCATTAAAATGAATTAAGGACTTGAAGTTTTTTATATTTGACGCCATTTTTTTAAGGTTCACTTTAGGATGTTATCAATACATATTGGTTTTAAGGATTATATATATATATAAAAAACATAGATCGCGTGAAGGTAAGAGTGATCCAGTCAGTGTCATAGAGTTTTCTTATCAATGTTTATAAATTAAAGTTAAAAAATGTAGATCGCGTTAAGGTAAGAGTGATCCAGTCAATGTCATAGAGTTGTTTTATCAATGTTTATAAATTAAAGTTAAAAAATATAGATCGCGTGAAGGTAAGAGTGATCTAGTCAATGTCAGAGAGTTGTCCTTAAAACTAAAATGGGAAAACCCACCCATTTCCTTTTTATGTTCCGGTATATGTAAACAATCTTGCAGTTTGAAGCTATGGCTGATTTGGGCAAAGAAGTGTAAGGAAGGTGTGTGGCCACTAATGGGAAGCAAGAGTTCTTGTGGTTGATTAAGCGTGGTGATTAGTGTTAATTAACGAGCGTTTGTTTATCCCGGGCGACATGTCGCCCAGGAAACATTTTATTAAAATTTAACAAAAAATATTTAACGAAACTCCTAGCGGCAATTTTTCCCGCTCGGGTTTCCCGGGCGACATGTCGCCCGGGATTATGTATTTTATTAAAAAAATTAATTCTGCTTTTAAATCATTATTATTTATAAAATTATATTTTTTATATTAAATATATTTTATAAATAATAATTTATAAAGATACTTATAAAATATATAATTATTATTATAAAATATATTATTATTATTTAAAATATGTGTTTAACATATAACTATATAAACACTATATAAAAAAACACTCCGTTTTCTTGGTTCGTTGTGTGGTTTTAAATAATAACTATATAAAAAAACACTTTGTTTTCTCGGTTCGGTCAGGATATGCACTACCCTTCTATAGTTGAAAATGATATACCGTATACTTTTTCAAGATGCACATTCGTTAAGTAACACAAAAACAAACATTCGTTTAGTTAAATATTATACATACCACGTGTAGTAACACAAAGCGACTTACATACAGACACTTAAACATATTAGAACGATAATCATACGAGACTTACAAAACGACTCTTAAAGCATACGAATTACATTCCAAATGACAAACTACTCCAAATCAAGTTTTCCCATGTTATTGTAAAGTTCTGAAGAAATATTGCGGCTGAATTAACTGTGTGTTGTTCCGGATACATATACATATCCACCGTTGCCTCGAGTACCGTTATCTTATCAAGCAAGTGCTTGCAGTTTGAGCACTATGCATTTCTTGAAGTTTCCAGAGAATAGCTTGGAGGTGTTGAAGCTCCTGGAGAATAGCGTGGAGGTGTTGAAGATCCTGAAGAATAAATTGGAGTCGATGAAGATCCTAGAGAATAAATTAGAGTCGTTGAAGCTCCAGGAGAACCAACCAGTAGACGGACTCGTTCCTCCTTCCACAAAAAAATTACATATGATAGTGTTTTCGCGAGGCTGTTAAAGAGTAAAGATAATAAGTTTTACATACTAACCACATATTTAACATATTACACAAAAAAGCATGTGATTGTTCACCTTTGATCGTGGACATGCATAGTATAGTTTACCACGGGTTTCATGTATATACGATTCTCACATAACTACATCTCTGGCTCCACAATGACACTTAAAAGCTTCATATAGCACTATCTTCACCATAATAACAGTGTGATATGTTTGTGGTGTGATGTAAGAATTGTTTACTGATATTGTGGGTGGATTGGGAGTGATATATCTGCATTTAATGGTAAAAACCAGTTTTTTGGAGGGAGTAATTTGTGCGGAAGTATTTGGCGATAGTATATGCTACAGGAGGATATTAGAGGATTTTTGCGGGAGTATAAGGTTACAGAGAATTGCGGGATGTACAACGATAGCATATACGACTCATCCGTTGAAATATGGATCGCGCAAAAAGTTAAGAGTTATCCAGTCAATGTTCATGGAGTTGTCCACTCAATGCTTTTACATAAAAAGTTAAAATTTGTTAGATCGTGGAATCGCAAATTAAGAGTGCTCTAGTCAATGACAGAGAGTCGTCGAATCAATGTTTTTACATATTATATTGTACTGCTGTACATATACCCGTAAAATTTCAAAACATACTGAGAATATACCATTTGATCTTTGCAATTGGCTATCATGAATAGACAGATCCCACAGTGAAATCTTTACTCAAATTTCGTACAGTTTCAAAGTCGTGGAAGTATTCCATAGACTGTTCTGACTTTGTTCATGAATACAGTTTTCGTGAGAGCAATAATTGTTGTTTATATTTAACCTTTAAGCAAACTTTTGAAAGTGTTATATGCTCGGTAGAAGAAATTTAGCACTCTCACCCGTCATTCCAATATAAATTTTTCAAAATCTTATACCATTTGCTACATCTGAAGTATAAAGGTGTTTTTATATGGGGAAAAAACCCCCCTCCCAAATTTGCCCCCCCTTTTTTTTTTTTTAATTTGGAACCCATCACTTAAAAAATCGGTTCGTATTTTAGTCCCCAATTACTTGTTAGAACCTGACTCACCCAAAATTTATTGGTTTGGTGTCCATCCCTGTTCACGGCTAGAACCCAACACTTTTGAAAGATAAAATTATCCATATTATGGGTCAAGGTCCATGGTACGTTTATTGTTTACATAAGCTCCAGAACCTTGAGGTAAAAACTTGATAGTTACTGTTTTACCACGTGAATCATATAAAGAATTAAATGAATCAGGTCAAGCTGAGTTGTTGGTGGAAAAAAATTGGGTTTGGTTCAAGAAGTTATATAGGATGATGGTATTATACAAAAATTTATAATGTTGCTTTCATTTGATTTGATTACTCACCAATTTCAGGTAATAGACATGCCTGAAGAGATGCTAGTCGGGCAATATTTACCTCCTTACTATATTTCCCAGCTTAGAGACTATATTATAATATCTGGCAGTTTTAAGTTTGTTGGCTTTAGTATTATATAAGAGAATGGGAGCTACAAGTTAATGTGGTGAAGTTTCATGGTACAGGAAAAACAATTACACCCCTTCCATACCCATTGAAAAAAAGCATGAACTCAAATTAATTGGATTAACTAATAGATAATCAACCAAGTGAAGCTTATCATTCGTCCAACAATTGCATCAGTCACTCTACAATGTCAAATCCAACCTTTCAAATTTATCAAACCGTATTGTCCGAATCTAACCAATAGAACATTCTTCATTGGCCACTACAAGAATCACTAATTTCTTCTTAATGTTTAATAACTAGCGAAGGTTTGTTTGTAACATTTAATTTTTGAGTTAACAGGCAATTGTTCTAAAGTGTTTTTGTTAGTAAGTAAGATTTTTAAATGGTTTATTTTAATTTTAGTAGATTGGTAAGCATTTTTAAATTCGCCATGTCATTTTTATTTTTTGTAGATTGCCATTTTTATTTTTTTTAGATTGTCCATTTTATATACAAATATTTTAATAATATTGGTTTGTTAGTGTGTAGTTTTATTATGTTTATTTTTTAACCTAGAAAACAAACCCGCCAAAAAACCGTTATTCTCCCTATATAAGCATCTATAAATTTAAGATAAGCGGACTACTTTGTCAGATACTATTAACAATCGCCTGTATTTGAGTGATAGACAGCATTGTCTTATGAGTTGTCCTTATCTGATACAGAAAAAAACATTTGTGTTGTCCAACTCTTTTAATTTTTTCAAAATTTTCTCTTATAAATAGCCCTCACCATTTCCTCAATTTGTCACACAACTTCTTATTCCAACTTTCTCAAATGGATTCCAATTTCAATAACAAAAATGAACCATGGGAATTCAGTCTAGATATAGATGATTTCGATCTTCAGTTAATACCCGTTGTGCGTTCCTATAGTAGCACACATGTTGAACCATCTCCTTTACCCCCAAATCCAGTTACGATAATACTCGGTCCTGCAGGTATTATTCAGCTTTCTATTAGCATACGTGTTGAACCATCTTCCTCAACCTCATACCCAATTAGGATAATACCCGTTCCTACGGGTCTTGTTCAGCGAGCCAAGCTGCTTAAAGAAAATATATTTATTCGTGATCCGGATGGGGCTTTAATGCCGACACAAGAATATATACAGAAATTTGTTGAGGATGTGGGTGGGGATGTTGATTTTAACAGTAGGTGGGTTAGCGTCACTAACTATGTGAATGCATTTGGTGGCACTGTAACTGGATGTTTAGGAGACATCGACAACTTTCTTAAAAAGGGAAAACTTGAACAAGTTGTTGCAATCGTCAAGTCTTGTTCTCCGAATGCTCTTGGAGATTTAAATGTGACTCTGAAAGATCTATCGGGTACAGTACCTAGAACAATAAACTACAAAGTCCTTGATGTGGGTAGTTATGGAAAGGATATTACTGTAGGAGCTGCTATGATACTTGCTAATGTCTTAGTTTTTACTCCTAAACCATCAAAGCATTACCTTAACATTACAAAAAGAAATGTGGTTGAGGTTTTCCGTAAGGATACAGTTCTTGGAAGTGGCAGTGGTTAACCTTAACATTATTATGTAATGTTTTTTATTATTTATGTAATGTTTTTATTATATATGTAATGTTTTTATTATATATGTAATGTTTTTATGACACCTAGCCCTCTTATGAAATAACAAGCAATTGATTCTCCCTATAAAAGCATCTATTATCGTCAATAACATGTTAACTTATCAAACACACACACACACTATTAATATGAAGATGGTGCCATATGAAGCGTTTGCATGTAAATGTGGAGCCGGAAATGTTGTTCTACGAGAATCGTATCAATCCAAAACCCGTGGCAAACTATACTATGCATGTCCAAACTCCAATGTAAATAATCAATGGTTTTTTTGTGTATTATACGAAATTATATGGTTACTTGTTAATAATTGAATTTTGTAATATTGAACAGCCACGCCAAAATTACTATGGATGTGGATTTTTCTTATGGAAAGAAGAACGAGTTGGTCTGCTAATCAATTCTCCTGGAAGTTCATCTACAACAACTTTTTCACAAGGAACTTCATCAACACTAAGTTTTTCTCCAACACCATCCACACCTCCAATCTATTATGGGGGATCTTCAAGCAATACAGAGTGCTCAAACTGCAAGCACCTGCTTGGAAGGATAAAGGTACTACAGGCAACATTGGAAATGCATAGGCATCCGGAACAACACACACTTAATTCAGCCGCACTACTTCACGATCTTAACGATGACATGGAAAAACTTGGTTTGGAATAGTGTGTAATTTGGAAGTGAATTTGTATGCTTCTTTTTTTTAACTGTTACGGAGGTGACTAATGTATGAAAATGTTTGTTCTAAATTTCTTATATTTGAAGGGGTATTTATATTGGGTGATAAAACCTTTGTCAGAGACTTGTCAACTCAAAGATTATATATTGTCATTGAATTGACAACTCATGTAAATCGCTACAAATACAAGGTGATCTAGTCAAATCATGTAACAGAATTTTCAAATCATGTGCATACATTATATATAACTTGTCGGTACATTCATAAGAAATTCAAAGAAATCAACGGACGAATATTACCCAAAAAACAAACATATCAACGGACGAATATTCAAAGAAATTCAAAGTAATATACAATATTATTTCACTCAAAGTGTTAGGATTTCAACATACAACACATACAAAATTCAAAATTAATCATAACCACATTCTCTAGTATCCTCACACCTACACATATAAAACCTTTCACACATGTCATTTCTAACTCTCTCAAAAAACTGTTGAGTATTACCGTGCACTACTGGCCTTATTTCTGAACACAAACAAGAGATTAACCAACATGTGATGACTCCACAGTCTGAGAAGTTGGTTTGTTGAGGGACATCTATACCCAAACCATCATTGTATGAATACTGAAAATTATGGGGTGGTCTAGTTTCATTTAAACAACCACGATCTGCCAAAATGTTATTAACCACGGGGGTCCAACATTGAATTAGTCGCGATAACACATCCTTGTTTCGCTCATTATACATGGAGTCGAACACGTAAAAATGAGAATTCGGTAAATGTATAACACCTGTGGCCTATTGATTTCCAGCAACATGTATGGGCATAAACACCTACAAAGATAAAACCAAATAATTAAATACTAATCATGCATAAGTTGTATTAAAAGTTTTATAACGGATAACTAAAGAAATAAGTACCCAATCAACATCATCCAGATGGATAGCAACGCGTGGTGCCATCCCAATGTTCCAAGACGTGTTGTCCGTCGTTTATGAATAAAATCGGTTATTTTTTTCTGATAGTACACTTATTGTACCCGTATAGGCCACTGTCTAGTTGGCCTTTGCATTCCTCCTCCTAATTAATAACTCCATCCACGAGTTCATGTGTTGATTCAAAACATTGTAACAAAATAAATAGATGTTTTTGGCTAAAGGGAAAAATAAATTTACATTCCTTTATTAAACTTGTATAAATAAACTTATCTCTCCGGACAACCAACCAATAAGGGTGTCATATGGAAGTCTGTGCATGTCAGGCATACAGAAATGAGGGACCAATTGTTGCCAAAAACTAACCGGAACTATATAACCTTTCATATAACAATCCAAGTAAATTCTGCTGAGAGTTCATTTAGAAAGGCCTGTAAGTTAACAGAATTTCCTCCCGCACCTAATCAACCAATTAATAACCAATATTAGACACATATTTCATTAGTTTATTTATTAATTTAATATACAAGCATTAGCAATTTCCTTGTAAGGTCCACACGTTCTCATACATTAAGAAATTACCAGTAAATTGGGAACCCAAAAACGTAACGTTATTTTCTTCTACATTGTCATCCTCAAAAGCACCCCCAAGATTCAAAGGCGATAAATTAGCCTTCTTACCCTTATTTTTAGTTTTATTAACACGTTGCTTGGGTAAAATTGTAGTAGGAGGTTGTTCCATGAATGGAGTCAGTTTATACTTGCTAGGAAACTGTTCCCTTTTTCCTCGATTCGGAATATTCTAAAAAACAACAATTAATAAAAATTTATTACTTCATGATGGTTATTACTATATAATCATATTCGTATATAAAAATAGCATTACCTGGTCAAATATGCCATCAACATCATGATGCGTCTCAATAGTGGTTTGCAAATTTGGCCTACCCATATGAGATGGCACCTGACCAAACGAATAGTAAGAACCAGGCTGCGACGATATATCGGGTTGCCAATACTGAGTGGCCGACTGCGCCGGCATCTGTCTTTGCCAATCAGATGAACCAGGTTGGGACGGCATTGGGGTTTGGAAATTCGGTGGCGTACACATATTGAAATATGAGCTATTTACATGTCCCTGGAATGAAGACGGACCACCCTGTGAACACCCATAAATACAAAATTATATTATTTACTTACAAAGCCTTATATTAAATGTACAAAAATTATACCTGCATGCTTTGGAATTGACTAAAATCGCTCAACCCATAATGTTGTTCAACAATAATCGGTTCTTTATTCTCTTGTCGCACCGGCTGAACATTCATTTCCTGCCTAAATTTACGCATTTCTTCCTTAATGTTATCAACTTCTTTTTTATTTCGTTCAATTTCTCTTTTTTGTTCATCGAACTCTCGGTAAATATCGGATGGAATTTCATACATATTTTGACGGCTTAAATCAAAAGGTACTCGTTCAACTTGACCAATAAAGCCGTCAAAGTATGCCTTACTAGAAATCCACCAGTCCGATCAAGCCTCATTATCGTCTGGTGTCAATCTCGCAGCAGGCATATTTCTCTTTTAAAAAAAGGAAATTAATTATTAAATAAATAACATAATCAACTTAATAATCTATTAAACTAAATAAAACTCACTTGAAAAAAAAGAATAACCATGTGTCCCAAAAACCTTCCCTTTATCTTACTCCAAGCAGCAACTCTAGGATACCGATTGTAACGATCAAAATGCCTAATCGCAGTTACTCGGAAAGACTCCAATATCTAAGTCTAAAAAAACACATTGTTTCAATTATTTTACATTATACATATAACTTAAATGGCCAATTAAAAATTATAAACTTATTTTTGACATACCTTGAATGCCCAAGTATATCCAAAGATTGAATACGTTTTTGCATCATCTTCATTTATAGGCTGAGCGACATACAAGGGCGACCAACGTTTGACGTCTGCATTCCTAAGTTGGGAGTACAATGTTGGCCACACATATGAACCCCAAGGATATTTGTTCCAAACTACTCTATCATTTGCTAATCTTAACATCCATTCAGGAACAACACGTCTACTATCCACACCTAATATAACAAGCTGCAATATGCCTAGACAACAAAGGCTAACAGCATCATCGTCGCATAATTGAGCAAATGACTGGTCAACAATCATATTTGCTATGTCGGTGCCTGTAATAGGTTGCCCATCTAAAGAAACGGAAACCCCCGTTGACCTAAACAAGAATACCCGTCTTTGTTTGGTGTCATACTCAGCCCAATTCTGGACCCCAAACCTTAACCCAGTTACTAGGCAGAATTCCTCTTTCCCAAATGGTATACTAAAATCTTTATTTATATGGTAATACAAAGGAACATTTTCATCATCATCATTTTCATCGTCAATTTGTCGCCCTAACATAAAATGTATTAATATACAATTCTCTATAAAATCAGTTTGATCTAATACTCAACCAAAACAGGATTGTCTAAACAGTGCTTCCTGATTAGTGCCACTAATTTTTGTTTTAATTGTTTTAAGCAACTTTAACTTACTTCTACATGTAACAAGAACTCGAGGTACCTAAATAAACAAATAAATAAATAACCATATATTACTACACATATATACATCAGATAATAAAATATTCAAATGATACAAAATAAAAATATTATACCTCATAACTGCTCAAATCCATCTTATAATAAACAAGTAAGCCACGAAATCACCAACAACAAAAACCCTTTAAAAAATACCGCACCAACACCAACTCTGATCTACCCGCAAACGGTAACAGTCAACAATGAAAAACCTCAAACAATGAAACATTCAAAGAAACTTCAGCTTCTATTTCTTTTGAACTAAATTAAGAGAAACACATACTATCACTCCATCATACTGTCCGTATTTAAATTCATATGTGACAAACTATTGCAGTGATATATCATTCCATCATACTATGAGTTACTATTCATCTGCAAAACCCTAGAAGACAAAAAAAAGTAAATCGCAATACAAAATGCGAGATCTACATTTGCATTATTACATGGCTTTCTGACAAAGCCTGATTTTTTGGATAGATCGAACACATCCATGTGCGATTTACATAAAACCAAAATAGGGCTCATTTTTTTAATATCGATAATTTCTATGTTGCGTAATACGGTGACACATGTCCAAATGTAGATCGCTTCCCATGTTGCGCGATCTATAAGGTTATATCGAAAAAAAATAATGTTAGGGTCATTTTGGGATTACACGTTCCCAAATGGGTCACTACAAAAATTTTCACAAGCAAAAATTTTCGCAGTGACCCGTTGGAATATGTGTAATCTAGGAATATAACACCCTGTGTCTTCAAGTCATTGACGACGTCGATAAATCTACTATTCATCTTTTATATTGTACGCGTTTGTTTTAAATCATAAATGTCAAGCTAAATCGCGTAGGCTAAAAATTAGCGTTCAATGTAAACGGGCATCAAACAATTAAGCGTTTACATCAATCAAGTATTAAATAATTATTTTGAGAATAATTATGTTCGTTGTTTATTTTATTGTTATCGGTTACGTAAATTTACTACGTTTCGCGATAAAGCGCGTTTACACATTCCCGGAACCACCAAAACTTTTCTACGCTTCAATAAATACCCACGTTTATACCCAATACATAAAAATTACAAAAATATATCATATATATCTTCTTATGGCCGGATTTGCAACTTATACAAAGATATATAAGAAAAATCTTGTAAGAAATCTTTGTACATCTTTTGCTCATTAAACCTTACCATACTTTGTCTCTTTGACCAAAGACCAAGAGACAAGATCCCTAAAACCCTCAATGTGTTCTTGACTAACTATTTCACACTTTTTGACCAAAGACTTCCATATATACATGTATCATAGAGATAGAAGTTCATAACAAGTCTTACACTTAACTATAAAAGATCAAAATCTCTTCCTTTGTGCCCTTAGCCACCCACGGCTCAAACCAACCTTAATACCCAATCCATATCAAATTTTATACAACCTATACACATCTACATACATCATTCTTAAGACATTCTAAGGTGTTTCCAAGCATTGGCTAATCATTTACAAGTGTTGAAGCAATAAATCAAGATTAGGGTTTTCATTTGGAAACTAGGGTTTTCTTGGTTATAATCTTGGGTTTAAAGTCTAAACAAGGGTTTAGCACTTACTTGTCATCATCATACATCATCCCATTAAGGTTATCTAAAGCCTTTAACTTTTCATTTATATGATTATATGCATATGTGATGTTTATGTAGTGAAATCACCATTAGGACATGTTTAACTTGTAAACTTGGATTTTTCTTATAAATATAGTTTATGAACTTATACACATGTTGTATGGACGGTAATATGAAGTTATAATAGAATTAAAACTATTGTACACACTTGGTTAAGGTGTAAAAAGTTCATATGTAAACTTGTTAACTTAAGGTTTCTTTAATAAATTATGGTATAAAAATGTTGTTAAGGACTTAAGGACTTGAACTCATGGACTATATGATATATATGATATAGTATATTAAGAGTGTGGGAAAAACTTGTAGAAATTACTTAGTTAAAAAGTATATAAAACAAGTTTAATAAATAAGTAAATATATAGATATTAAAGGGTTGTTTGGAATCGAATTCCAAACAGTGGGTATTATGTTTTATAAATATTCTACGACTCATGACGATTCTGAAAAGGTAAGAAACTTGTCAAACGGATAAATAACGAAAAAGTTACGCTAATTATGAGTTATACGTTAATTAAACGGATTTTATAAAATAACTTTTATAAAAACCTAAATCAAACAGCAAGTTGGATAATTTTAACTAATAGAACACATTTTTAGGATTCTAAAATGATAAGAATCATGATTTTTCAATTAATAATGAAGAAGTTATAAATTTCGCGAGTATTTAGTAATTAAAAGTTTATAAAAATAATTTTATAAACTATGAACAGTAAAACACTATTCATGACAGAAACTTTTATTTTTGTAAACCTTATAATTTGATAGAATTTTCAATAACAAGAACGTACTCGAAAGAATCGCTAAAAACAGAGCTATAACGAATAAAATACGACGTTTACGGGTTTTACGATAACTAAAACTATAAAAATGAATTTATAACTTGTATGAACAGTAAAATTACTGTAACAGTAAAAGTTACTGTTCACTCAGAGGGTCAAAATATGAAAAAATGTCAAATTATGATAACTCACGACCTAAAATAACGAAAAGATGAGCATAGAAACGTCAAAATCGGGCTTAAAACGCAAAAGTTATGCTAGTTTTACTAAAACGATAATTATAAACGTTTTTACTTATTAAACGTAATTTTAACAAAACCATTAGTTGGTGATTGAACTATATAGAATTATATGTGGTTATCAAAGTACTATATTACTAGGGAGTTTCATAATGGGGCCTCTTCGGGGTGGCGTATCGACGAGTTGCTGGATTTACGACTTAAAGTGTCCTAGCTCCTCATACGTTCACTACAATGACCTCTTGATTATGATAGCCCGAACGATAGTATGATGTGACTAACATAGACCTGTATGTATGATGTTAGTATTAATTCGAAAGTACAATGTACTTATACGACCTAGATAATTTAGGTTGCATTTCGATCTTTTTACGTGATGCTTTATCTTCGATATTGATTATCAGACTCAAGGGAGTTCCATAGCCCCACATTTTTAACGATTTCAATGATTTATAACTAAGGGGGGAAACATGCTTTGTTTTATAAATTGGACGCAAGTGGATATTTTATATTGATTACATGTTTGCCTAAGTTACGATAACCCAGTTAAGTCCCATGTCATGAACTGTCAATTCCATAGATGTAATTGAGAATTACATTATGTGAGCGCGAATAGTTATTAATATATCTATTGGGAAACGACATCCCCCGTATCGGAGTGACTAGCTATCACTAGTAACGAACGTTATAGCAGTCGAATTTGTGATGTTTAGGGTCTTATACATCCGTATGGGCGTAAATTGCAATATATAATTTTAATTGCAGAAAGATTGTCGAGCTATCAGTGCCATGAGCTTTAGGGTAAATGTAATCTGTTTTGTGATAGCCTGCATTGTTGCATTATCACAGGGAAAAGTCTTGCGGTCCTGCAAATTATGAATTTATCAAACCATGAATTCACCGACATTTCTGTTGAAGTTTTTAAGCAATGTTTTCCCAGGAGTCAATAATCATAAGGGGCCAGGATCATTGGTTATATTTTGATTGCACGCTTAAAAGATTATGTGCAACACATTGTGGGAAATGTATCGTCATCTTTGTAATATTTAACAATGAACAAGTAAAGCTATATGCTTTTGTATTAAGTCTTTTAATTAAATCCAATGTATCATTTTAAACGACTTTTTGTGTCGTTCTTATATATCTTGTGTTATTGATCTATGAAGTAACACGCCCCAGACCCTTATTCCGCTGCGACCCAATTTGGGGGTGTTACAGATTGGTATCAAGAGCCAAGGTTATAGAGAACCAGGTCAAATGTTTTTGCTGGACTATAACCGTTTTCAAACATTGCATTCATAAAAAAGGGTTTTTATGGGACACTAGTTGTTGCATTAGTTAGTTGGACTAGATGCATTTATAATTGATATACGTGGTTATAATATATTACGTATATTACAATAAGAGCCTTATATAATATATACTCATAAGTTGTTTCTGCTGGTCACAGTAGTCATGTCAGCTGATTCTGCCGTTACCTATACTTCTGTTCACTCTGAGGCACGATCTTGGAGTATTCCATCTGAGGATCCTTACGAGGAGGCTGCCCAACAGTTGTTGGAGCAGGCACCACGTTTTCTAGAGTATATACCTGATCCCATGGAGCTGGAGGATCATGTACCAGTGTACATTCCGGAGCCTGAGCATTCTGAGAACTTAGTGCCAGCTGAGGATGAGGCACCTACACCTCTACTACCACCACCCTTTTTATCTCCACGTATTCGACCCCTAAGTCCTAGAGCACTCAAGCCTGAGATGAGAGATGTAGCATCATCCTTCTATCATTCACTAAATAACCCCATCAAGGGACCCTAACCTTTGTAACCTATACCACTACCTGCAGCCACTTACTAGCCGCAGAGCTGTATTTCCCCAGGTACACAAAACCGCCCTCTGAGAGACTACTAACTTACTACTCCCAAACCTGGGTGTGAGGGTTGGAAGAGTTCCTGATGCTAGCTGCTGCGAGAACAGCCAGGAAAACCCACTATAGAGACCAACTCCGAGATACTGAAGGAGGATGATGACCACCGCCCTAGAGATGGTCAAAAGGAGGGTCAGGTACCAGGTAGATTGTTTCGCATAGAGAGAGATACAGGAGTTTTACACAATCACACATCACGATGCACAGAGGATCGTAACAGCGTGAGAGCTGAGATTGAGGTATTGAGGAGAAAGAGAGACTTGCTACACCAAGAGAAGTATGGAGACCCTTCAGCCTTGGCCTAGGTCCTTAGGCTCACTGCAGGGCATTAGAGGCACGAGTTACAGTATTAGAGACTGAGTGCGTCTCTAACGAGGTGGCATGCCGTCAGGCTGCAGATGATCTTGCTTTTTCAGCCATCAATGCGTACCCAGGCCCTGAAGGCTGGAGCACGCTTGACACATTTGGAGGACCGGGTAGCAGTTCTAAACTTTGGTATATGATTGTATCTACTATGCAGTCTGTTAAGCTTTTTTAAATGGGTTTACTCCCGCTAGCAGACGGTATAGATCGTTTTGTTTTGGTTAGCTATCCAGTATAGACTTTTATTTCTATTAAGCTATCCTGAGTCTAGCCTACGAAGTATTACGGGTAACACCCGCAAGTAGGGCGCTATGTTGATTCACATTTTGTAACTTAGCGATAGGGAATCATTATGAACCCAAACAATCATGTATATTTCCAGATTATATATGGAATGTGATGTATTATGTTTATGTCGATCTTGTGTGGTTGGTATGTTTCACTGTGTGATGTGGATCTTTTTATTAATGCTGTCTATGTTTATGTCACGTGTGACTTGTATGGAAATCTAAGCGGGTAATAGTATTTTCTGTGATTGAAGAAAATGGCAACCAAAGAGAACCACAAGTCAACCCATCCCACCAGTTACACCTGCCCCAACAAAACAACCACAACTGTTACTCGAGGCACAACTTCAGGCCTTAATTAACCAAGGAGTTTGCTAGCAGCAAGGGCTGAAGCAGAAGCAAGCAGGGGTTAGAAATGGCTACAATAGCAAATGGGGGGTTTTCAGGACCCAGGCCAGCCCAAACTGCTCCGAATGCTCTTACTCTGAATTCTTAAAATGCAAACCTTTGGACTTCAAAGGCACTGAGGAGTTGTCGCTCACTCGTGGTTTAGAGAAAATGAGTCTGTGTTTAGCAACTAGCAAATAGCACAGCACTAGTCCAAGTCCCAAATTCGCGACTTGCACCCTACAAGAAACGATGCCTACATGGTGGAATGCAAAGTTAAGACCACTACTCCTTGAATAGCTCATGCATGCCATGGCAGCCAAAGAAATGATGACTGAATAAATACTCGCCCGAGGGGAGATCAAGAAATTGAGACAAGATGTGGAGATCATAAGGTCAAGGCACGGATGTGTGGCCTATAGACGATCGATTTCAGCAACAGCTTTGATGTTTCCAGGGGGGGAGATTTCCAGAAGAGATAGACAAGATGAAAAATATATCGTGGCTTGCCCGATATGATATATGGCATGTGTAAAGGGGCATCAAAGCCGAAAACTATGCAAGAGGCTATCGAGTTTACAACTGAGCTGATGGATGAAAAGACCCATGCCTACGCTGAACGTCAGGCAGAAAGGAAAAGAAAGTATGATGATCTTTCTAAGTACATCAAAACAAACCAACAGAATAAAGAGGCAAACACAAGCCGAGGGCCTACACTGCAAGGCATTGTGACAGGAAACCATACCCAAGGTTCTAAACCTCTGTGTTCCAAGTGTAATTACAATCATGAAGGTCCTTGTCCACCCAAGTGCAGTAACTGTAAGAGGGTTGGCCCATGTGACCCAGGACTGTAGAATCCGGCCTGCCAACAACAACAATAACAACAACAACAACCACAGCAACAACAACAACAACAATAATCAGAAGGGCAACGGTTGCTATGAGTGCGGAGCTCAAGGACATTTTAAAAGAAACTCCCAAACTGAACCGATGAACCGTAGTAATCAAGCGGGAATGACAGGCTCCAGCAAAGGTGTATGTGGTTGGAAAATGCGGGGTCAAACCAACAACGTCTTGCGGGTACGTTCCATCTAAACAACCGCTATGCTTATATCTTATTTGATATGGGTCCGATCGAAGTTTTTTGTGTCTACAGCATTTAGCTCACCAAAATTGACATCACTCCATCTACCCAGATTCACATATTAAGATGTCGAAACTAGCTGACTGGTAGGATAATTGGGTTAAACACTATACTTAAGGGTTGCACATTAAACTTCCTAAACCACCAATTCCACATAAACTTAATGCTTGTAGAACTTGGTAGTTTCGATGCTATAATCGGTATGGATTGGTTGGCGAAGTACCAAGCGATCATTGTGTGAGCCGAAATATGTTCGCAACCTTGGAGAAAATAAAACCTTAATCATACACGGTGATGGAAGTCACCAGGGAAATGTGACACGATTAAACATCATTTCGTGCACTAAAACGCAGAAGTACATGGAAAGAGGATTTCCTATCTTTTTGGCACATGTCACTGCAAAAGAGGTTGAAGACAAGCCGAGAAAAGCGACTTGAGGACTACCAAAAGTTCAGACTTTCCTGAAGTATTCCCTGAGAGCCTTGCCGGGTCTTCCTCCGACTCGACAAAGTGAGTTTTCAAATTGATTTGGTACCTGGTGTTGCAACCTGAAGCACGGGCAACCTTATCGATTGGCGGCCTTCCGAATGAAAGAGTTATCTGAAGCGAACTGAAAGAGATTCCGTTAAAGGCTCTTAAGACCCAGTTCCTCACCTGGGGAGCTTTTCGGTCTTTTTGTCAAGAAGAAAGACGATCATATCCGATGTGGCATTGATTACCTGGGAATTTGAATAAACTAAACGGTGAAGAACCGTTAACCGCATCCAAGAATTGATGATTTATTGATCTGCTTCAAGGGTCAGTGTCTACTCGAAAATATCGACCAAGGTCAGGTCATTACCAATATGCGGGTTCGAAAAGAAGACATCCGAAAGACATGCCTTCTCAGAACCCTCTTACGGAAACGGCCATAAACGAATTTCAAGTTATGCCATTTGGTTTGACAAACACACCTGCCGTATTCATGACCTTATGAATCGGGTATGCAAACCATATCTGGATAAATTGTGATTGTCTTTATTGACGATATTCTGATATATTCGAAGAACAAGAAAGAACACAAAAACACCATAAGCAAATCCAAGCAACGCTTAAGAAGGCGGAGTTGTATGCCAAGTTTTCCAAATGTGAATTTTGGATTCCTAAAGTACAGTTCCTCGGTCACGTGATCGATAGTGAAGGAATTCATGTGGATCCAGCCAAGATTGAATCCATTAAAGATTGGACATCTCCTAAGTCACCAACGGAGATTCGTCAATTTTTAGGTCTTGCTGGGTATTACCGGAGGTTCATTGAAGGGTTTTTAAAGATCGCCAAACCAATGACTAAGCTTACTCAAAAGAAGATCCAAGTTTGAGTGGGGTGATAAACAAGAAGCAGCCTTTCAACTGTTGAAGCAGAAATTGTGTAGTGCACCAATCCTTGCATTACCTGAAGGAAGCGAAGATTTCATCGCATACTGCGATGCTTCAAAGAAGGGTTTGGGCGCTGTGTTGATGCAGAGAGAAAAAGTGATTTCTTATGCATCACGCCAGTTGAAGATTCATGAGAAGAACTATACGACTCATGATTTAGAACTTGGTGCAAGTGGGTGTTCGCTCTCAAGATCTGGGAGACATTCGTTATAATGGAACCTAAATGTACGGTGTTTCACCGATCATAATGAGTTTGCACACATTTTAGATCAAAAAGAGTTGAACTAGAAGCAACGTCGATGTTAAGTTGCTAAGTGATTAGATTGCGATAATTCGTTATCACCCGGGAAAGCAAATGTCATTGCTGATCGCTTTGCGCAGGAAAAGAACGAGAAACCACCGAAATAGTGTCGATGCCTTAGTCATGACTATTAGCTTGGATCTTCCCAAACAGATCTTAAATGCTCAGACTGAAGCGCAAAAACCAGAGAACATTAAGAGTGAAGACGTTGGGGGAATGTTGATTGAAAACGCTAAATTCTCCAAAAGCCACTTATGGTAACAAAAGTTGGAACCCACGGCGGATGGAACCCTGTGCCTCATGGCAGAGCTGGTTACCTTTGTTATGGCGATATTGGCGGACTCTTGTGATCATGCACGAGTCCACAAATCAAATACTCTATTCATCGGTTTCGACAAAATGTAACCAAGACAAGAAGAAGCTATATTGGGTGTCCTAACATGACAGCCCGACATTGGCCACCTAATGTTTAGTCAATGTTTGACCTGTGCTAAGGTCAAATCCGAACATCAAAGGCATCATGAATTGTTGGTACACACATAAGATACCTGAATGGAAGTGGGACACATCACCTATAGGATTTGTTAACTAACTTCCTAAGTCGGTTCGCAAGCTACACAACCATTTGGTGATTGTTGACCGACTCACTAAGTCTGCGATCTTCACAACCGATGAGAAGAGACTGATCCTTTGAGGATAACTTGCAAGAATGTAACTAAGGTGGTGGTCACGGAGACAAGAAACTTGATTCAAACATTTGATCGCGACCCAAGATTCGCAGCAAATTACTGGAGGTCACTTCAAACGCTTTGGTACTAATTTAGATATGAGTAATTGCGTACCATCCCCAAACAACGGGCAAACGATGAGGACCATTCAAACTCTCAGGATAAGCTGCGTGGCTTGTGCATTGACTTTGGAAAAGGGTTGGGTTAACCATATTGCCATTAGTCAGTTTCATACAACAATAGCTATCACGCGTAGCATCAAGCCGCACCATTCGAGTGAGCACTTTAGGGTAGAAAGTGTCGTTACCTGTTATTGGACTGAAGTTGGTGAAGCACATATACTCGGTCCAGAACTAAATTCAAGAGACCACTAAGAAAAATCATCCAAATCAAGCAAAGGATGCAAGCCGCTCGTGATCGACAAGAAAGTTACGCTAACTTTAAGCGTAAACATCATGGAATACCAATTCGGGCAGGGATAAAATTATAAGCTTTAAAGTTTCACCTTTGGAAAGGTCGAAACTTTTGGCGAAACGGGGGGAAGTTTTAAACCCTAGGTATGTTTTTTGACCTTTCAAGGTGTTAGAAAAGTTGGAAAGGTTGCTTACACTCGAGGCTTCTGAAGACTGAAGTAGCAGTTCATAATACATCCCATGAGTCCAACCGGAAAAAGTTCATGCCGACGAGCCATTAGCCGTTCCGTTAGAGGACCTTAATTTGGATACAAAACCATTTTTTGAGGAACCGGTAGAAATAGTGGGTCGTGAAGTTAAATGGTTGAAGCGAAGCCGGATCCCATTAGTCAAGGTTTGATGGAACTCCAAAAGAGGTCCTGAGTTCATGTGGGAATGTGAAGACCAATTCAAGAAGAAATATCCACACCTCTTCGCCAAGACCACACCATCGTCAAGTGCTGCATCGTAAGCCTTGAGGACAAGGCTCGTTTAACGGGGGAAGTCTATAACACCCTGTGTTTTCAAGTCATTGACGACGTCGATAAATCTACAATGTACCTTTTGTATTATACGCGTTTGCTTGTGATTTCATGAATTAAGTAAAATCGCGTAAGCTAAAAATTAGCGTTCAATGTAAGCGGGCATTAAACGATTAAGCGTCTACATCAATCAAGTATTGGCAAGCGTAACAGTATTTTGAGAATAATTATGGTCTTTGTTAATTTTATTTTTATCGGATACATAAAGTGTATACGTTTCGCGATAAAGTACGTTTAGGCATACCCGGAACCTCAAAAATATTTCTACGCTTCAACAAATGTCTAGTATTATTTTTCAATGATCAAAAAGTTTATAAAACTTTACTACATTTATAAAAGTGGCGCCCCATATATGCTAGAAATAGTCAAGACTTATTGTTACAAGTATACTTCTATTAACAAGACTTCACTTTACATGATATACTTCCATTATATAAAAGTTTACTTCCATTTTATACAAGTAAATAAACTAGCTAGATATTTCAAGCCAACACATTTCCTTAATTCAATGGGATGTTCTCTACTTTTTTATGACAAAGAGACATAAGAATTAATGACCAAGACATGTACATAAGAAGTTAGTAAAGACCTAACCTAGTATATAGTGAAATTGACCAACTTTTCCCCAAAACCCTCATCTTGCCGCCCCTCCCCTCCTAAGACCATTGACCACATGGTCTTTGATAGTTACTTGCACCTTTACTAGTTCCTTATATATATATAACACTTACCTTTTTCATAAGTTAGTCACAACAAGTATTTTCCTTAACAAAAATCATCTTCTTTCCCTCCTCTCTAAGCCAAAACCCACGGCTCAACCCTCCCCCCCCCCCCATAAACTATACATATAGAAACAAAATTTTATATAACCTATTTACAATACACTCTCTAACATATCTAAGATAACCTCAAGTATTTTGAAGCATTGATTAATTATTTACAAGTGTTGAAGCAAGAAATCAAGAATTGGGTTTTGATTTGGAAACTAGGGTTTCTTGGTTATAATATTGAGTTTAAAGTCTAAACAAGGGTTTAACACTTATTTGTCATCATCCTACATCATCTCATTAAGGATATCTTAAGCCCTAACTTATTTCATTTATATTATTATATAAATATGTGGATGTTTAATATGTTGAAATCACCATTAGGATATGTTATTAACTTGTAAACATGGATTTTGCCTTGCAAATAAAGTTTTAATGAACTTATACACATGTTTATATTGATAGTATATGAAAGTTATAAATGGATACCTAAGTATTTACAATCTAATTAAGCTAAAAAGTGTTGATGTTAATTAGGTTTTATAAAAAGTTTCTTATTATGATTCAAGTAAAAGAAATACAATGACATGTTAAGGTTAGATATGGACCAATAGTAATGTTATATGAACATTAAAAATAAGATATAACAAGATGAAAGACTGTTATACTTATGTTATTATGTAAAAAAGTATAAAGTGGGTAAAACATAAAAACTAGGTCAAAATTGGACTTATGACTGGATGTTATATAAACATTCTGTCCAAAAGTGTTATAAAAATAATACTATTTTATTTTTTTCTAAGAAAATAAATTTCAACGACGATTCCGAAAAGGGTAAGAAACTTGACAAACGGATAATAACGAAAAAGTACGTTAAATAACAAGTATACGATAAATAAAACGGATTTATAAAAGAATTTTTATAAAACCTTTTTATAAAAATATTCAAACAGAAAGTTTGATATTTTTAATAAATAATACATATTTTTAGAATTCCAAAATGATAAGAATCGTAATTTTTTTAATAATAACGGCGAGTTAGAAATTCGCGAGTTTAATGACAAGTAATACTTTTATAAAACTATTTTTTATAAAGTTACTAATCATGTACAAATGATACATTTATGTAAACCTTATAAATTAATAGATTTTCAATACGAAAAACGTCTCGAAAGAAATCGTTAAAAACGGAGCTATAACGAATAAAATATACATTTACGGCTTTAACCGAACAACAAAACGATTTAAATAAAAGTCACGTCTGATGAGTAACAGTAAAAGTTACTGTATCACACAGAGGTGTTCAAATATTGAAAATGTCAAATTTATGATAACTCGACCAATCCGAAAAGATGGGCATAACAACGTTAAAAATCTGGCTTAAAACGCAAAAGTTATCTAAGTTTTACTAAAACGATAATTATAAACGTTTTTAACTTATTAAACGATTTTTAACAAAACCATTAGTCGGTGATTGACCAATATAGAATTATAAGTGGTTATCAAAGTACTAAAATTACTAGGGAGTTTCATAATGGGGCCTCTTCGGGGTGGCGTATCGACGATTGCTGGATTTAACGACTTAAAGACGGTCCTAGCTCCTCATAAAACGTATTCACTACATGACCTCTTGATATGATACCCGAACGATATAATGATTTGTGACTAAACATAGACTGTAATGATGTTAGTAATCGAAGTACATGGTACTTATAATACGACCTATGATAGTTTAATTTAGGTTTGCATTCGATCTTTATACGTGAAACCTTTTATCTGCGATATTTGATTATCAGAACTCAAGGTGAGTTCATGCCCCACATATATTTAAACGATTCCCAATGATTTATAATTATGGGTGGAAAAACAAGCTTTGTTTATAAATTGGACGCAAGTGTATAATTTATAATTGATTACATTTTGCCATAAGGTTGCGGAATAACCCAGTTAATCTCATGTCATGAACTGTCAATTTGCATAGATGTAATTGAGAATTACATTATGTGAGCGCGAATATTATTTAATAGACCTATTTGGGAAAACTACCACCGCCCGTTCTGGTGAACAGCTATCACAAAGGAACGAACTTTTATAGCATGTCCGAATTTGGATGTTTAGGGTTAGACATCCGAAGGGCTAAATTGCAATACATAATTTAATTCAAGAAATATTGTCGATTTCAGTGTCATAGCTTAGTGTAAAGACCATGCGTTGCATTATCACGGGAAAAGTCTTGCGGTCCTGCATATTATGATTTATCAAACCTATGAATTCACCGACATTTTTGTTGACGTTTTAAGCAATGTTTTCAGGAGGTCAATAGACATAAGGTGCCAGGAAGCATTGGATTTTATTTTGGGATTGCAACGCTTAAGAGATTTATGGCATCACATTTTGAAAATTATCAACATCTTTTTGTAATAATTTAACAATGAGCAGAAAGCAAATCGCATTGTGTATAAAGTCTTTAATTAAAAATCCAATGTATCATTTTAAACGACTTTTTGTGTCGTTCTTATATATCTTGTGCTATTGATCTATGAAGTAACACGCCCCGGACCCTTATTCCGCTGCGACCTAATTTGGGGGTGTTACATTAGCCTTCTTTGTTCTAACGCCCATTTCTATGCATCTCGATGGTCTTTACTCCATACTGATATGTTTCACATTACGTAATACAGAATCTTGTCTAGGTCAATGCCATTTGCTCTTGCCATCAAACTTCTTGTTAATTGTAAAAAGGTTCAAGTTTTGTCTTTCACAAAATAACACTACTGCTGGATGGGTTAACCTTGTACCAGTCATGAATAAAGCAATATGGGGCGTGGTACATAACTGATCCATCATCATTAATGGCTTTAGGTGGTAGGAAAGACCTTGGCCTTCAAAACATTACCAGTACGTAAGTCCCTTTTCCGGTGGTTGTTAACCATCTGGTCCATTGGTGATGTGGGACAAATCATTGTAGCAGAGTAAGTAAATGTTTAGAGTGAGGGGGGGGGGGAACATCCTTAAACTGGCTCTTAACGACATATGATAGGAGTTTTTTTGCATTGAAGGTTATGCCAGTCGTGAAGCTTTCAAAGAGGTAGTAGAAGAAGCACAGTGCTTCTTTTGGAAACCTTCATAGTCATAGGGATTGGAAGATGTTTGAGGAATGTTTAGTCTGGTGACACTGAGGCCTTATGCATAACTACCACGGTTCTGAGGAGGATAGTAAGAAACGTTTTGTAGCATAATTTAGCTCTTTTCTCAAAAGTCAAGTCTCTAATCGTTTCAACTATCTCCTCTGGTAGATCAAAAATAAGGATCGGTAGAGTAGGGGTGGAAGAAGATCCTTCTTCCTTATGGGAAGCGACCGAGAACACCATTGAGAATAAGGTGTGAGGGTGTTTCCTGAACTTGGCTGCATAATCTATTAGTTTTCTTCTTATTTGTAGGTCTATGGATGAGAGAGAAAGTCTACAAGGACGTTTTCTGTTCCTTTGATGTGTTTTACTGTGAACTTCCACTGTGAGAACCAATTTGACCACCTTAAAAGTTGTGCATGAGGGAGCATCTTTCTTTTGAACTGTAGCATGCATGGAAAGGAAGACATGTCCATTTCAACTTGGAACTCATGTCCTATTAGATGAAATTGGAACTTCTCAATGCCTCATTTCACTACAAGGATTTCTTTAAACGGGGGAGTGAAAATGCTACTACGATGCTTTAAACGTGCCACTCTTGTATCCACAAACGTGACTTTTATTATTATTATCTTGAACAAGTAGGACCGCTCCCCAACACTCATCACTTGCATCTGTCTATAGGATTCTTTTTTCTGCGGAGGCAGGAATCTTTAATGGAGGCATCTTTTCTGCTAGGCACTTGATCGCTTTCACTGCTTCCGTTTGTCTTGATGTCCACTGTGGGGGATTCTTTTTTAACATGGGGAACAACAAGGCTGTGTGATGTGTCAGTTTTGGTAAAATATCTGCCATATAGTTGACTAACCCTAGGAACTGCTGAATCATCTTTTGTGAAGATAATTCATCCGGGAACTTTAGTAATTCTTAGGCCACATATGGTTGGGGCTGGTATTTCCCGTCAGAGATTTCCATGCCAAGGAACTAGATTGTAGTCACTCCAACTTCCATTTACTTCTCTGATAACATAATCCCATACTTGGTGACTAGAGAATAAAACTATGAAAGTAATTCGTTGTCTGCAATGTGTGGGGCTGACCTCATGTTTGGTGGGCTGCTGTCTGGGCTGTGGGGAGATCCCCGCACGACGCTGGGATTCTGAAGAAAGCGCACCATGAGACTGTTCATCCAGGGAAAACAAGAGGATATCATCAATGTATACTAGTATATTGGCAAGGATTGGCTCAAAAATGGTTATCATTGCTTTTTGGAAAGCTAATGGAGCATTTTTAAACCAAACGGCATTACTTTCCATAGGTAATGATGATCTGGTATACAAAACGCCGTTTTTAGTCTGTCTTCAGGCTTGATACCTAACTGCCAAAACCCATATTTGAGATCAAACTTAGAAAGAACTTTAGCATCTACCAAGTGCTGAAACAAGGATTTCTTTTGCGGGAGTGGGAATTTATCATCAGCTAAAAAATAATTTAGAGGCTGATAATTAATAACCAATCTCAGTTTTCCATGAACTTGCTCGCTTCTCTTATTTACATAAAAAGCTTTACATGCGCATAGTGAGGTAGTGGGTTCAATAATGCCTTGGGAAACCAGTTGTTCACACTCTTCCTTAGCAAGTTGGTAATGATCAGGGTTCATTCTAGGGTGACTTGTTTTTGTAGGGTTAACATCTTCGTTTTGTTTAAAAGGGAGTGAGAAAAAAAATGAAGGATTCAACCATAACGATGAAGGGTGTTTGGTTAGGAATTCAGTATGGGAGGAGGCACAACAGGTTTGGATGAGTCTTTGCTTTATACTGTTGATAATGAATATGGGTGGGGTGATGCTTCGCTGTCCATGGATTAAAAAAGCTTATGTAAAGAAGACCTTCACATGACCAACGTAAGTTTGGTAGTTTATGCAAGATGTCAAAACCAATCAAAAGATATTTTCCATGGGAGCTTGAGCCTAGGAGCCTTCTTTTAATTACGCATTTTTGGAAACAACCGAATGTTAATAGGGATGCTTATTTTATCAATGACAAATTTTTCCCCATAAGCACCATGGAAATCTGGTGTAGAAGGCTTCCAATTAGTGAATTTGGGAGAAAATAGGATTCAAAATGGAGACTGAGGAACCAGTATCAAAGAAAGTAATAACCGGAATAGGCTTGGCGTATGCATCCGTAAGGAGGTGATCTTTTGCTAGTAGCAATGGTGGGTCCTCTTGTATTGGTAACACGTGCGGTATTCGGTTGATCATGTGGACCCCAATATCAGAATCACTTTCAAGTGAATCTGTGTTAGAATCATCATCGGATGAAAATTCTGAGAAGGCGAACGTCGCACAGACTTATCCACTAGCTCATCACTAGAGAATAATAGTAACTCTAGATTAAGGAATCATCAAACTGTTCTACGTGATTTAAAAAGCCTGGATCATGCTGAATATTTCTTATCCGAATAATTCTTGTAAAATGACCACTTTTTTGGCAAATGGAAGTAACCTGTCAGATGTTCTGCCTCGTTGCTTTTTCTTTCTTATGAATTTCCACTTCTTGCTGCTTCGTCTAGAAAACTAGGTTTACCAGAGAGACTTGAAAATCTTTTAGAGTGGAATTTCTTTTTTGTGTGAGTACAATCGCATGATGACATATCTTTACATTTTATCTGCAGGTATTTGTCATCACATGCTGTTCCAAGGCGTTTTCTAGTTCTTTCGAATTCAGCAAGGAACTTTTTCTGGTTGCAAAGTTTTGCCAAAGCATTAAGAATTAACTGGTACAGCTCACCAAGGGTTGTTTGGGCTATTTCTGGAAAAGCGTTAAGAAATACTTGCTTTAGATTGACATCATCTACTCCATTTAAAAAGTAGAATCGCTGGGACATGCGATCATAGTGTTTTTATAAATATTTCTTCTAGAAGGAACAACAGTTCATCTTGAGGAATTCTTTTCTAGCATGGGTTGTGTCTTCCCACGAGCTGCCAATAAATTCTGAGTATATAATACTCATGAATGCTTCAGGAGATATTGACTGTTGTATCTGAAGTTGACGATATTCGCCAAGACTGGAACTATCTCAAAGAAGACGTCCTTGGAGCCTGGTTAAGAATCTCTTTATGACTACGTCAATGGTATAATACTGCAATTCTGCAGTACACCAAGTTAGCATCTCGATGCTTCTTTCATGCCATTTTGATGGTGGTACGTCGTCGAAAGTGAAGTATTGTCTTTATGCGGACTTTGAACTCTGTGGGAGTCTCTGTTTTGGTTTTCCCTGGTGTTCTTCAATCTTCTACATCAACCCTGGACGGTTGATTCTGCATTTTCCGGTTCAGCCATGAACAAATGTTCAAATGATTTAACATTGTCAAATTCTTCATAGTCCTTTTGGAATTCCCTTTATGTTGTATTGTGATCGTTTAGGTGGTGGTGATGATGTTGGCGGGGGTTTATGTAGTGATGGTGGAGTCTTGTGTGGTGGTGATAGCGGTTGGCTTGGTTATACTTTTGGGTACAAGACATAATAGTCAAATTTTACTAAAGGTTCTAAAAGAAGTCTAACTGTTGGATCACCTTTTTCATACCTTCTTTGGAGTTTTTGTTACGAGGATTTCTGCTTCTTAGGAAGATCTTCATCATCATCAATTTTTGCGGCTTCATCTAGGCAACTTTCACAATATTCATAATCCCCCCAGGATGTGTTTTAACTTTCTTGAGCGGGCTCCTGATCTCTTGTGTGATTCATAATAAATCCATAGGAAAAACATTTTCTGACTTGGGTTGTGAGGATGAGAATTTGATCTCGAATAAGCCATTCTCGTGTCTCATAAATTCTGGAGCTGATGTTGACCGAACAAGAGCCTGATGAATCTGTTCATAATTAGGTATCCATTATTCTTGAAGCAATTTAACTAATTCATCCGGATAACAGCCCTTGGGGTATTATAAGTACAGTTGGTGTTGCGTTAAAGACAACACATCCCCCTATAACAAAGCATCTCGCTGCAATATCTTGTCCTGGAAACCAGATGTCTAGCAAATGATTTTGGACTCGGTATGTCATTTTGTAATGAAAGGTAGCCTGGAATGTATTCACTTAAGGTGTGCAGCCAATATGGATTTGGTCTTTGAGAGCTGTGAGTAATGATGGATCATTGAGAGGCATTTTTAAATTTTGGTAAAACGTAACAAAAATTATTCCTGCATTTAAAGTAGTTTGTATGGTACCAATACATGCGTGTTGATATTCTACAAACCTTGTATCAAGCAAGGCTATCCGAGAATATGCAGGAAGACCTTTTCTGCCATGAAAGGTTAATGCTAACCTTATAGCACCAAAATGAATATGTGTGTATCCTTGTGCTAAACAATGGCGAGGAAGGTCAGATGGTAGTGACAAAGATACCAAGTGTTCAACTTGGGATGCTGGTAATTGATGGGAGTCAAATTTAGAGGTTTGGACGAACTCTTTGATTTGTTTGTTTGGTGCAGAACCTATCAATTGTTTGACTCTTTTTGTGATTGAGCTGGTTGGCTTTGTGAAGATTTGGTAAGGGTTTACCAAAGGCATTTCACTTACGGGAATTCTGGAATCATCTGGAACATAGGAAATTTCATATAGTTGATCTATTTTAGATGCAGAGGACTGTCGAAAACTAGAGGAGGATGAACGACTAAAGAGGTTGTTGTTACTCATGATTTTAAGAATTATAGACTTTATTTTCTAACTCTATACTCTCCCGGAGGAAACAACTGCGACCACTATTGTCGACTTACATATCCTGCAACGGCCCTGATAGAAGATAGAAAATAAAAGGCTCTAATTCTTAAAATTATATACTTCAAGGCTTTAAATTAAATTCTGAGGTTCTGATGTGAAAGATCAGCAACTAGGCTGCAATCACAGAGCATACTATTCAAGAACTTAATTAAAGGAAGTACATGAGTATCGACGTGGTAAGAGCGTATGGATCTTACAACACATGTACATTTAATGTCCTGAATACTTTGAGTATTTTTCTTAAAACTTGTAATAAAGTACTAGTAGGGTACCCGCGCGTTGCAGCGGCGGGTACCCTGCGATTAAAAAAAATTATCCGAGTCCGGCCTGATTTACTCGTTTTTTCGGTTTTAACCGACCTCCTACCTTCCATTTCACACGGCTTTTATTAGCTAGGCGAACTTGTAGCGACTCCGGTTCCAAAAGAACGGGTTGGTCGAGTTCGATTTTCAAAACCATATGAACTATGAACTTGACATATAAATTTTATGAAGCTTTGTGAATTTAATTAGTTTATAATATGCATTTTTCATTTTAAAGTTGTTTTAAAAATAATATTAATTGATGTATTTAATTAGTTTATATTTATACAAAATGCTTTATTATGTGTATTAATTTAATGTTTAAGAGCATTTAATGGATGAAACATTTGTGTATTTAATGATTGTACTATAAGCTTTATAAGTTGTATTACTTAAAATTAAGTTTTGTGCATTTAAAGATTATACTATAAGCTTTGTAAATTGTATTACTTAAAACATTAATGAAGAGAGAGGGTGCAATTCTTTTTATATGTAGTATAGATTTAATACCTTCAGTGTTCTTTTTGAAAATTGTAAATTTACAATAAAAAAGTGTTAGGGACCTGTTAAGCAAGAGGATATAAATACGAGGGTGTAAACTGAAAATTTAAGAATAAAGAAGAAAAAGAAATAAAAGAAATCGACACCTGAGAGATTCGAACTCTCGCGGGGAAACCTCATGTACTTAGCAGGCACACGCCTTAACCACTCGGCGTTGTTACCTTTATCTTTTTAAATAACCTTACACAGTTAATTTCACAAACATTAATGCTAATGCAATTGTTACATTGGGGTGTGTTTGATAGACAACCTTGATCAATTAGCATTTACTAGCATTTAGCATTATTATTACAAAGCTCGTTTAGAAAAAAGCAGTTAGCATCTACAAAAGTATAAACACGTTAATATCTCAATGCTTTTCTAATAAACATTTAACATATGCAATTTTACACATTAAAATTACAGTTACAACTGCTAATGCTAATAACTAGCCTTTAACGACTTGCACAACAAATTTACAAATGCTAAAGTTGCGTTTAGCTGTAGAAAAAAAAGGTTACATTTTTATTTTCAATTTTGTAAAAAAAGAAAGGAGGTATGATTATTTTGTAAGACATCAGAAACGCGTTCAAATGACATTGTATTCTGTTTTACAAAAAATATACAAAGAAAACAAAGGAAAATAGCGTTTTATAGTTTCTTTTGTTAAATTAGGAAACGCATTAAGCATATTTTATGTTTTTCTAAAAAATTTGATGAGAAACTATAATTTAAATGCATTCTCTATTTCTTTATTTTGAAAACATTTTGTGCAAAAAAAATGTTTTTTTTAAATAAACGCATTCTAAAAATTCCAATTTTCATATTTACTAGACAGTAACTAGATTAGACATAAGTCTTCTTATTGGACCCATGTTAAAACTTTTAACATAAAATTGATCGAATTATTTTTGAAAGCATTTAAGGCTTTTAAAAGCCTGGTTTCAAAAATAATTCGATCAATTTCATATGGATAAAGGTGTCGTTGAAATTTCTTTCATATGTTAAGTTGTGTGAGTTTATATGTTAGTGACTTATTTTAGAAGCATAACTTAATAGAAAAAGTTAAAAGGATGATGTTTTTCCAATTAAATGTCTCATATGTACATATTTGTACTATTTAGACATTTATAGTATCATTCAAAACAAACAACAATTGTAGGGCGGTTGAAAACTGGACTGGACCGATCAAAATTGGATCGGACCGAAAACCGATTTGGCTCAAAACACGGGACCGAGGACTGGACCGAAATGTTCGGTCCATGTCCGGGTAGGTTCAGTCTTGTCCAAGAAAGCGTAATTGCCGGTTTTGCTCAAGACCGAACCGGGACTTGACCGGACCAAAGACCGAATATGAGAGAAATAACGGACCGAAGACCGGACATGAGAGAAATGACGGACCGAATACCGAACCAAAATATGTTCGGTTCGGCGCGATCCGCGATCTATTCTAATTGTGAGATATTTGAACCTCAGTTCGCTAATGTTACATCTATGGATCCCAAATTTATATATGTTGGGATTTAAATAACTGTTAACCATTAACAACCACGAGTACGCAACGAATATGGATCATGTTTGGCTCATATGATTAACACACAATAAAACATAAAGGGAACATAGAAAACTAACCTCTTGAAGAATCAAATGTTAATAAAACAAAGTTGATAAGTTTTCACCTCTACGAGTGCTCACACAAACACGTCAATCGAATGCACCCGGATGCTAGCCTTACTTCACGTGTATCCCAAACAACAATTGTTACACCAACCTACTGAAATCAAGTACCAAATATGTCCCTAACAATCTGTACCGAAAATCAGTAAAGAAGAAATAGGGTTTTACCAAATTCAGTTTGGACCGAATTTGACTAGATTGAACCAAAAATGAGCAAATCAAACCCTAATCGTTTCTAACCGATTGTCACACTTAAGAACCTGTATAACTAATGTATTAACCCTCCTGGAACTGATGTGGGATCGAATCACACTTAGAAAAACCCTTTTAGGGTTCACCGAAATTGGACAGTAGGGTTTAATGGAGAACCGAAAATCAAAACCCTAATAGAGGCTTATGGATTTCGGCTGTTTTAAGAGCAAGGAAAGAATTGGCAGCTTTTGTGTGTGTGTTGTGATGTATATCTTGTACATATGACTTAGGGTGAGGGGGTATTTATAGTTTCCAAACCCCAATCATGATAAGTATAGGAAATAAATCATTTACCCTTATCACAACTCTTCTTTCCCTCTTATCTCCAACATACAACGAATCTAGACTTTCTCTAGAACCTTCATAGCCGGCTACTATACTTAGGGACCATTAGGATTCGAGTCTTGTCGTTTCAAGTCCTTGGTTTACAATTAGAAACGTTACGTGAAGTATTAAACACATTCTAAGTGTTTAACGTGTGTGTCCCCAATAGGCTCACACATTTCTAGTCGTATAGATGCGTATCCAACTACCATAATCCAACAGCTCCCACTTGGGAGTTGGAGTAGCAGACAACTCATATACTAACGACGAAAACGTCTAGCAATACTCACATTCATTGTTAAAACTAGAAATGTCTGAGATCAAGTTTCAAAAATATTCTCAGTAGCATGGTTATGTATCTCTTGCTATAATCATCTCTTTGTTTAGATACCGTTAAACCATGGATATGGATCATAACTCATTCCATATAGTTTAACCACTTAGATTCTCGTTATAGAACTAATACAGATATACCAAATGTAATCAAGAATCATCTTGGATTACCCTTTAGGTGCGACCACACAATTATCTGATTAATTCTAGAGAGGCGCCAAGGTATCATTCTGCACATCAAGTGGAGGAACAAATTCTTTCTTGAATACAAGTGTTATGAATGCTGCTTCACATCACTCCCAATAATAGCCTTTATAACTACCATTTTCAGGTTAGCGTTTGACTTAGAATTAAAAATTGATATCCACACATACCAGAACTTGTTTGTATTCTCAAGTCTAAGGATGACTTAACTAACCATTTTTTGATATTTTACTCATGAATAAGGATCCAAAAGTAAATATTCGAAGGTTGGGGTGTCCAATATGCATCACTTGTGAATAACATATGTGTTTGGCGGGAACCATCCATATATTCAAAGAATATAACCAACACTCACAGTTGTCTTGTGTAACAATATTCCCATACTGTTAACCGACAATGAACATATTTAGAATGATATAATCACTCAAGGATTGAACATGCAAATATAGGATAACAATTATTATATGTATGAATAACAAATACCACGTATCTTGATTCATCAGAAAGTAAAAATTATCTTACATCCTAATTATCCAAATACTAAAACAGATATGCATGAAACTAATTAGCAAGTTGAAGTCTAATGTTTCCAACATTCTCAACTACTTTTTTACAAGATAGCTAAATAGTTATTTGAGTAAACTTTCCGAATACTTGTTTCAAATTCACAAAATTATGAAGAATTTGAACGCTATAATGAGTGTCGTATGTATATTTGCATACTATTACAAGAATCATAGTATGGAAATGTGACAGTACATTTTATGAGGTATTTGTAGTCACCCACATACTTATCTCAGACAGTCATCTTTACAGTTTCTTAAAATGTAAAGTATTCTCATTCTTTAATGTGTATTGCAACAATGCTCTTAGCTGAGCATATCTAGTTAGCAGATTTATCATAAATGATGAAATCCTACTTCAACTAGAATTGATTATTCTCTAGCATCATGTGTACACAAACAACACTATGCCTTATATAATTCGTAAACATTTGTTTTAACAGTCATCTAAATCACTCTCAATTAGATACTGTTGTTATCAGTCATCTAAACACTCTCAATTAGATACTGTTGTTGTTAGCTCATCTTGCTCTAGTGCAAAAGTAACAACCAGTCTCACACACAATATAATATATACATGATGAATCCTTAGTTAAAAACACAAGGTTTCCATCCATGTATTAAATTATCTCAAGTGAAATATATCATTTAAGACTTGCTTCAATGATGTATTGCATTGTGTTGGACTTAATTTCCGCATATGTTTATTTCATTAAACATTCATTCCAAGGTCGTTTGTTTTATTTCCTAAATTCCCAAGTGAAGTTTCATTCCAATCTCAAGGATTAACATCTAGCTTAGATAGAATGATACTTTCAATATGTTACACAACATATGAATTTTAAGGAAAAACGTAGTGCTCCCACTTGATGTCAGGTGTGCTCAGGAGTTATCTTAATTTAATCAAAAATCATATTGTGATTAAACTTAAGATCTCAGCTCCTAGATGCATGATCAAATCCACACTTGGATTCTATTATCTTGTAGACTCTATAAAGATTATATATACTCATAACCCTTTTTGATTACGCACCGTCCTCGTAAAAGTAATCATAAAGGAAAGAGTTATAAAACTTAATTGCCTTTTTCAAATATAGACTCATAACCCTCTTGATTACGCACCGTCCTCGCAAAGGTAATCATTAAGGAAAGAGTTATGAATCTGAATTTTTTTTATGTTTCAAAATTCAAGAAAACATGTAGGACAATTAGTTATCTTTATATAATTAATGCGTGTAGAAAATAAATATTTAGTCATAGTCAATTGTTTGAGTAAGATTAAAAACTCTTGTCTTCAGTCAGGCATTAATATGTATACAATCTTGTCCTTATGAGCCTTTCTTAAAAGAAACTCATTCTCACCTCATATTTTACTGTTTGGTGAAAGATCAATCAATCTCAAAACATTGATTGTCTTTTAAAGACTGCATCTTATCATTCATAGTTCTAAGATATTTATCAGATCCAAGATGTGATAATTCATCTTATTAGTTAACAGGTTTATTATGACCTTTTAACTAATATTCCTCAGCATTGATATAAAAATATCACTTCATTGATGAGGCATCCTTACGGATTTATGAATGAGAGTTACATTATACTTTGGTTCGACATTTTCAAGCTAAGCCTTAGTATGACATCAACAAGTGAATTCAGAAGGTTATGTATTTTGTTCGTGAATATCTTCAAGATTTTTAGATGCTCCCACTTACTTTTGTAAGAAGAGATACTTCTCTAAACACTAAGTAATTAAGTAACAATAAATTGTTCTTAATTGGGACAACAAAATACATTTTACAGTTCTCATCTCTAGCTTGTTAATAATATGCTTCACAAGATATTAACAAATTTTAGAACTTTAATCAAGACCTAATGGGATTCATCCATAATCTATAAATTGTCTTGAATACCTTCCAGGTTGGAACTATATTGATTGTATCTATGACACACGTAAATTTCTAACCTTGATCGATTTTGGAGGTAGAGCAATTAAAGTTATCTGAAATCAAACAATATGAATATAGTTTGTTTCAACACAATAGACATACCATATTGGTGTGGTATTCTATGAGTATTGGAATTGTGAGACTCCATCAGAATTTCTTAGATAACTTAATTCTCTTTGGATCAAATACTCACCAATTGGGTCGAGCCAAATTAAATACACAGTATTTAACAACCTAGTGCATGCTATAATGTATATTTCTTGAATATTAACTCCATGTTCATGTGTTCACAAGAAGACAGAACAGTTTAAGAATTCTTTGATCATGTGTTTACAAGAATTCAAAACATGTCAAGTACATTATATGTCGTTGAATCATTCAAGGACCTTATGTTTATGTGTTAACAAGAAGACACAACAATGTTACTACATACTTTATGTTATAAGTCATTGATTAATTCAAGAACTTTATAATTATGCCTTAACAAGTAAACATAATTATACTAATAAAAGTAATCATGAACGCAAACTCTTGAGTTCAATGGTAATTTCAAGTTAATTTCATACTTCATAATCATGATTATATAATTAACCATAATTATTTTGACTAAATCATATAGTTGAAGTATCTTTATATTATATCTTGACTTTTAAATGTAATAGGACAACAAACATCTTGTGTGTTTAAGTCCTAGTAGATTTACTAGCTTTCGTACCTTGCGGTCAAGAGAAACCAATTAATCATATTGTTATATGTTGTTCCTTGCACACACTTAGGATTTCTCCCACTTGTGTACGGGACAATATTACCTAAAGTAGACAAACCATACGACAAGCGTTCGATTGTTTAAACAATATGATAGTGTCATAGATATTACAAGTAGATTTCAAACCATAATGTTGAATAAAGAATTGTGGATTATTATTCTATAGACAGCGTTTCGAAAAGCAACATCAAAAAGGCAACATATTATCTATAAAATAAAATCTTCCTTTAGACAATGGTTGTTCATATTCGAAAAGTAATATATTATTTCAAAGCAAGCTAGAAATAATATGAGCAATTCACAAGGAAAGGAATCCTGTAGCTCCCACTGAAATTGACAACCTCACATGAATGTTATTTCAGTTATAAAACGCAAAGCTCCCACTGGATTTGTCAACATTGTAATTGTTACATCACCAGTAGAAAACAATTAGCGATTAATTTACTTTCCTATTCTCTTAGAATGCCTACAAGTAGCAATGTACTTAGGTATTGTACATAGTATATGAAGTTCTACTTATGTAGATGAGGGACTAGCCATCATGTATTCATTAACTTGAATATTTAACATGCATTTCCTCCTTAATCTGTCTGTCTAACCACAAGGGTGTTTAACACTATAAAGAATGAAATGAGTCCAAGAAAATGCCTAGAAGACCTGCTAGTAATTTTCTTTACTCGTTGCGGCTTAAACTCATACATCGTGACAAGTGCAAGACGTCATTATTTTGGTAGCTATAGACAAAATGTACTCTAGTTACACAAAGTAATATATCTTTCAAATATTTCAGAACCGAAAAAGGGTAATGAAAGATTGAAAGTGAGTTTAAATGTAATTGAGAAAAATTTAATTATAACCCTATCTTATTCTTGTCAATCAATGAGAAGAGATAGGAGTAAGTCTCACTCTTTCTTACCAGGAAAACAGACTATGTTTGTCTTTTAAAAAAAACAAACTCACGTTTACGAATTATGTTGCAATAACACAATTAATCAGAACATAGAAAGTTCTATTTAGTATTTCTGATAATTAAATTCTTAAAAGAATTAACTACCCAATTAATTACTAATAAGACTAAGATCCAACTTGACATCCCACTTATTACAGAAGGTCTGACCAACGTGTAAACAAGTAGGACAAGAGGTAAGCGGCGTGCGTTAATTGGATTGAAAATGCAACTCTTAGATTTATGAGACTTATGACATTCAGTAACTCATATAGTAATGTCAAGTGCATGTTTAGTCTCATCTTATGCCTCGTGTCTGAGGTCTGACCAGGTAACTCGATTTAAGTCGACCAAAAGAGAACATGCGAAAATTGACAAAGGTCTGACCAATGGAAAAAATTCGACATGGGTTGGAAAGGCCCTGAGGTCTGACCAGAGAAGACTATCCAAATGCACTTGTTCTAATTTTGGCTGGCATAGACTTCAAATTTTACACAAGGGTATACATATTAATGTGACAAAATCGTGTACAAGAAACATGCAAAACATCTTGTAGCACAAAGTTAAGAAAACATTTTGTTAACCTTTTTGGTTATAGACATCATTTTGTCAAATGTTTTTGGTAGCTCCATTTTGGACGCACAAAGAAGCGGAGAAATAGGTCAGCGCGAAGCATATTAAAAACCTAACTTTTTTTGGGGAGCCTTAGCTAAACCCGCCTTAAACTTCTCTTATAGTTTGTCCACAATGGGTGAGTCGTATTTCCAATTGACTAGATGATGCTATTATATGTTAAGAAACCCATTGTTAACATTAGTTTTATAGTTGCCAATATAGTGGAATTACAAATTGATCAAACCCTATATTTTACTCCTACACGTGTCCGAAGACACAAGTAATTCTAATAATTCCCTCATATGCCGAAGCATGTAGTGGGGCGGGAGAAGATTAAAGATCAATTCAACCCCATATTGCGCACATAAAAACTAAAATTACACAAGAAATCAAATTTTATAGTTTAATGTCCGTATTAAATTTGTCCAAAAAACCCTCGTTTCGCAAATAACACATAACTTGTCACAAGGAGTATGCTTACGTGTGTAATATTAGACATGTTCAATCCAAATTTCTCTATAAGTATAAGTTCATTTTTTAAGAGTTTCATTAAGTCTATTTGCAAATATTGAGCATCACATGACATATCACATATAAGCAATTAAAACAGACAAAAAATTAGAGTAGAAGTGAAGACAGACTCTTATATTGAAAGCAGTAAATCATATAATGCCTCGAGTTCTCAAAAGAGTCTTCCCCAAACGGAGAACCAAAAGACTCTCACTAGATTTTCTGCTAAAGTACCTAGATCGCCACATCCATCATATAGCATGATTGCGTGAGTCTTAAGGCCGAGATAAATCAAGAATAGAATAACATGGCAGCTTAATTAACCTTTAATTTTAATCTATTCTCTTTTTATCAAGTAACATTAGAATTGATTCTAGGTGTTTATTCATTATTTATGGCAAGGATTGCATATCATTGTCATAATTTTCCAATAAAAGAATAAATAAATCAGATTTCATGCAGCCCTAGCGTGTTTAATATGTGTGTAACCCATAAAACACCAAACGAGTTGGCTCTGATACCACTATTGGGATTTAAATAACTATTAACCATTAACAACCACGAGTACGCAACGGATATGGATCATGTTTGGCTCATATGATTAACACACAATAAAACATAAAGGGAACATAGAAAACTAACCTCTTGAAGAATCAAATGTTAATGAAACAAAGTGGATAAGTTTTCACCTCTACGAGTGCTCACGCAAACACGTCAATCGAATGCGCCCGGATACTAGCCTTACTTCACGTGTATCCCAAACAACAATTGTTACACCAACCTACTGAAATCAAGTACCAAATATGTCCCTAACAATCTGTACTGAAAATCAGTAAAGAAGAAATAGGGTTTTACCAAATTCAGTTTGGACAAAATTTGACTAGATTGAACCGAAAATGAGCAAATCAAACCCTAATCATTTCTAACCGATTGTCACACTTAAGAACCTGTATAACTAATGTATTAACCCTCCTGGAACTGATGTGGAATCGAATCACACTTAGAAAAACCCTTTTAGGGTTTACAGAAATTGGGCAGTAGGGTTTAATGGAGAACCGAAAATCAAAACCCTAATAGAGGCTTATGGATTTCGGTTGTTTTAAGAGCAAGAAAAGAATTGGCAGCTTTTGTGTGTGTGTTGTGATGTATATCTCGTACATATGACTTAGGGTGAGGGGTATTTATAGTTTCCAAACCTCAATCATGATAAGTATAGGAAACAAATCATTTACCCTTATCACAACTCTTTTTTCCCTCTTATCTCCAACATACAACGAATCTAGACTCTCTCTAGAACCTTCATAGTCGGCTACTACACTTACGGACCATTAGGATTTGAGTCTTGTCGTATTAAGTCCTTGGTTTACAATTAGAAACGTTACGTGAATTATTAAAAGCATTCTAAGTGTTTAACGTGTGTGCCCCTAATAGGTTTACAACTACCATAATCCAACAATATATTCATATTAAACATGTGTTTTGCCAATGGAGAGTTTTCCTCCACACCATTGTTTCATCTTACCAAACATTTCATTTCTATCTATTTTGTGCACCATTTTGCCTATCCCAAACTTGAATGAATGAGACATTATTTCGTTTGGAGATCTTAAAAAGACTTTGATAAGCTTAGGTTCTTTGCTCTCTCTTTCTCCTCTATCCTGTAAGATCGATGGTTTTTGACGTCGGTCTAGAGGAAAGTTACGTAGAAGACGGAGGTGCAAAGAATGAGATAATTGGAGAAATTGTGGTCGAGTTTTCAAAGTGACTCTATTGTGTAGTCGAAAACCATACCGTCCCTAGGTTCTGTTCGCGTGTTGCATTGTTCATGGTCTTCATGCATGGTGTATCCTTATATTCGGACCAAAGGACATATCACCATAACAAGTTTTTTAGGGTATGCGGCATTTGCATACCCAACGTGGCGCATAGGTCTACCTCTTTTCAATGGTCGCGGCTTGCATGGCAACGGAATGGGTTCATCATGGTTTACGAACCAAATACCATGACGTTGTTCGTACCATTCTGTTGGTAACCAAGCTATTACAAGTTTATTTCTTCAAACATCGAGTTAAAACTTTCTTGTTGGTGTTAGTTTTGGTTTTCATTCCTTGGATTAGAAGTGTATTAAGGATAAACTTAATATTTCGTAACCAAAGACATGATCTTGCTAATCCAATCGAACTTGAGACCTTCCAGTTACTTGTTCAGAATCTGACAAATGAAGGGTTCTTAGGGCTTCAAGACAAGGGTTTGATTGTTACAGATGACGATAAGAACGAAAAGTTGGTCAATATGGATCTTGTCCCGTACTCGGACTTGGAAAGGAAACGTGCGAGCCTTGAACATAACTATGACTTTGCCTTCACGTATGAAGGCATAGAAGAACTGACCGATAAGGTCCTTCAAATCGATGGCGTTATGGTTGTCCTAAGAAGAGGCACCCTAATGACATCCGAATCCTTTCAAAAGCCCTCGAACTACGAAATCGTTCAAGAAAAGCGTTACGAACCAAGACTCGATGCAACAATCATAGCCATGAGGAAAACAAGAATGATTCGTGATGATAAGAACAACGCTAGCAACACAATTCCACATCGACGCCTCATGTTTTCACAAAGGAAAGCCGATGCTATTAAAAAACTTGAAAACGTCCTCCTAGAACCTCCAAGAGGGGCTTCAGGGAAATCCAAATCATACTCGAAGAAGCTTCGCTATCTTCCTGACTTGATGGAAGATTCCCTTGAAGACTACCCACGATTAGTGTTCATAGATGTCAATGGAGATGTAGGATGGTTCACTAAAAACCTAACCCGGACCAGAGAAACAAAAACAGTGAAATCTATCAAGTCAAAAAAGAACAACAACCATTCAAGAATGCAATGGGTTGATAGATGAAGTACCTTATATTCACCGAAACTGAGATAACAGACTGGCTAAAAGAAAATGTGAACAAGGGTGAGTATGTGGTGATGAAGGCTGAGGCAGATGTGGTCGAAGAGTTGATAAACAACAACGCAATCGAGTTAGTGGATGAATTGTTCATGGAATGTACGTAAGCATCAAGGCAAGAAATGTAAGGAGTGTAAAAGACCATATTGGAAATGTTTGGCTTTGTGTGGTCAGTTAAGAGATGTAGGTGTTGCAGTTCATCAATGGTGGGGATGACGGGTATGTATCGAAAAGTTTGAGAGTATTACTTATAACAGTTCTGTATATATCATCAACAATGATTCACTGTGAATATTTGAAGTTTAATGTTTTAAAATGGATGTAAATAGTAGAGAGAATCGGTTTTAATCTCTGTGTATCAGGTAAAGCTCAATGATGTTCAATTAGTTTCGTACATCTTGCATCACCTAACGAATTTGTATTCCAGTAAGGTGATACAAATATCTCATACAATACATACAACAAGTACGACAGAAGCAGCAACAACAACGCGATGCGATGTCCATTACAACAAATTAAGGATAAAAAAAACAATAGATACACTCTCACTGATTTTGGCACCAAACAGCCCCGCTTGCAAAGTATGGAAAACAGATTATTGAGTCTGTAGATGTCGTGTTGTCCAGGATCCTCCTTTGAAGCTAAGGGGAAGATGGAGAATCAGACATCATTAAAGTTGTACGAGACGAACAAAATCAAACAGAATGCCGTTACAGGGCTTAGTAGAGGGCAATTTTGACCATTCTTAACAGTATATGTTTCTGAAAACAAACTCACCTACAACAAATATAAAAAATGTTTACACAACGACCAAACTTCTGCAGTTTAATGATAAAACAGTTAACGCAACCAAAGAGAGAGGTCCTATTTCGCAAGCTCAAATGGCAAATGTACATTTGGAATATCGGGAGGAAGATATCTTTAACCTTCTGTTGCTAAATTTTGTAGCAATTCCAATGAAACAAAAAGAATATACTACAATACTGGTCTGCATACGGACAATAACGAGGAATACTCTTTTTTTCTTTCTTAACCATCTGAGTTACAGCTTTTCATAAATATTTACTGCATCACAATTGCTGTCATTTACTAAAGATAATTATCAAAATTCCATAGATGCATGTCTCTTTTCCTCTACTAGCAGAGTACAAAATACTGGGAAAAAATAAGCTTAGTACATGGCGAGTTCATAACTTCTATTGACATTTGTAATACACTTGTTCAACAAAAACGTCAATCTTAAGAAAACATTCATAGTTTATCTATGGCAGTAAATTCAAAACTGGAGAATTTGCAGGTACTTCTCAATTCAAAAAATTCTTTTTTAACCTTAGATGCTCTTACTGTCAAATGATAATTCGATACTCAAAGAGTGACAGGAGTATCAAATAGATGCTACAATATTCACATTGTAATATGGAAATGAGATATAAGCACAGCTCTGACCCGAGGTTTGGATCTATTGCTCTCATTCCCATTTGCAAAGGCCTGTTTACCAAACACTTAACAACGACTAGTATGGGAATGAATCCATTCCCACACTCATATACCAAACACCTCCTTAAGTAGCAGGCATTCCCACACTCATATTCAAAATCGTACTAAGTTAGCATGCTTCTTTATTCTTAGAGGATCTACCTTATCAGAGCCAAAACGGGTATGATGAACCATAATAGTTTAAAATTTGAGCTGGTATAGTGCATCCATATCTTTGTACACAATTTTAAAAGGGGCGTCATAACAGAGCAATTAGTGTTTAATACTCACCAAATGTTCAGTTATTGAAATAGAGTTTGACCATATAAATCAAGAGAACGAATCGAGTAATGAGATATCTAAATAATTGCAGCGTTAACACTATAACTGAGCACGTAATTACGTAAATCATACCTGAAACAGAATCACACAAGAAAAAAACAATTTCGCAAAAGATGAAGAACTAAAAGCATTTAACATGATCGTCATTGGGGGGAATTCCCAAAGCAGAGTTGTGTCGACAATCAATTTGACAGCGATTTTGTATTGTACAACCTTTTTATCTAGTTTCATCACCAGGAAAGAATCTTCTTCTCTTTCTTCCAAAACAATACAATAAAGAGTTTTGTAAATACACCACCTTTTGGGAAACGGCTTTATAATGTCATCAATATTAACGATGTACTTCACTGACCATTCTTCAGAATACACGTTACTACTTCTCAAAAATAGTAAAAAATGTTGGAACAAGTATTCACTGCATACCAAAAAGGAAGCAAACAACCACGAGACTCAAACAACTCACGTTCAAAATGAACCTTCAAATCTAAGGTTAAAGGGGTTTGTAAGGCTGTAAAAACCGGATGTTCATTCATGATATCTAACTTGAAAATCTTATCCTCAAAATTTGTCCAATAAATGGCATCATTCCAATAAACTCCATACCCAAAAAATTCAAAACTAAGTTTGGGAAAGTGATGCCCACAAAGACTCCAATTGCCCGTTTCTGAAGAGTAAGTGTGCATTTGAACCCATCTATCCAAAGGATGATCACCCATCATTAATTCACCATAAACAACTTTATAGTGAGGCGATTTAGTAGGATCAAAAGCCAATCTCAAACCACCACTAATAGCATAGAGATTAAATGTCACATTATCGGGTTCTGGAATCAACTTAAACATATTAGTAACAGATGGATTGTATACGTATAACTTCCTATTCCCTGACAATGTACTACGACATAAAAGCAATCCATTACACGAATGCTGAATCCTAACATCATCATGTACATCTGTGAAGCTGGTGGCGAGTAAGGGAATGCGAATATCCAACGGCACAAAATCATAACTGTGTGATCCTTTAGAATAACTACACTTTTGGAGAAAGAGACCAGAAAGCGGGTCGAGGTTACGGCTTAAAGTGAGATTAGCAGCGTAGTCTATGATAAGAGAATTCCATCGTTTGGATACGGATTTAAACAAAACAAGTGAAACAACAGGTAACCTGACTAAGATTTCGGTTAAAAGGTCGTTGTTGGAGATAACTAACTCCACCGACCTGCTGCTTTCTGGACCTGCCATCACCGGACCAAATTCCAGCTGTGAGATTTTATTTAAAACCCTAATTGAACAATTTGTGTTAAAAGACTGGAACAAAACTTTTTCATATAGTAGCAGGGTACTTTTAAAATGCGACGAACTTTTCTAAATGTATCGATTTACTACGTGTACTTTTAAAAAGTTTTACAATAGTAACGAACTTTCATAAGTGTTTTCATCTGCACATTTGATGACGTACACGTGGCACCCATCAATAAGCCCACATATAAGCCTAAACATACACCCTCGTAATTCTCTGTAGGACAAGATAAACGAGTTAAACAGATTTAGGTTGAGGATAAACATGTTTGGGTTAAAAACAGGTCAACCCATAAATAAACGGGTTGTGTTTGGCTTGAGTAAGGATTAAACAAGTTAAAACGTGAATTTAAATATATATATATATATATATATATATATATATATATATATATATTAAAAGCCCTTAAAAATAAAATATAATAACTGGATTTTTATGTTAATTTTGTATTAATTGTATTTTATTATCTACTTAATATGAGTGAATTACAATAGCAACTCAAATATCATTGAAATTGTCATCAAACTATTTGTAAGTTATGTTTATCATTTTTTTTATATCCTCATATCATTTTTGCGTTTAAAATAGTTAAATCGACAAAGCAGCAATCGTACTCACCGTTTGACTTATTTATTTAAACAAGTTAAATGAGTCACAAATGGGTTACACATATTATGAAGGTGTGGGTTATGGTTGAATTTCTTGACACGATTAATAAATGGGCCGTGTTTGGGTGGAGGTTATAATAACACGTTGATCAGCGAACCCGAACACGATTCGATTGCCACCCCTTGTATAAAAATAGCACTTTTTAGGGTTGATTTTTTTTCTTCTAAAAATCTATATAAATAATTAAGATTATGTAATTTGGGTTATTCGGTTCGGTTTAAAGGCAAGATACTCGAAGCCCAAAAGGAAGCATTCAAGGAAGATAATGTGCAAGGTGAAGCTCTGCGAGGATTGACAAACAAATGGAGCGTAAGGACGACGACGCGATGTACTTCGTAGGAAGAATTTGGATTCCACTAGTGGGCAACGTAAGGACCCTATTAATGGATGAAGCACATAAATCAAGGTACTCGATTCATCTCAGAGCGGATAATTAATATACCACGACCTTAGAGATGTGTATTGGTGGCATGAGATGAAGAAGAACATTGTTATCTACGTTAGCAAGTGTCTGACCTGCTCAAACATTTAGCACACTTAGGATGAGAACCCTTGTACTCTTTCTTACCCAAAACAAATTTCATAATTTCATATTTCAACAACACATGCTTTAAAAGCATTGTACATGTGCATTGAAAACTTGTCATTTGGATAAATATGAATAATGAGTTTGTTTTTTAGGTATATAAAAAATTCTGCCCTTCATATAATAAGAAAAAATGATTAAAAAAAAAAAACAATTAACTAATAAAAAGCATCACATGAGCATGGAGTTATACGGGTGAGAAGATACTATGCAGCAATTAGTTTAAAAGAAAAACATCATTTGTTTCACAAAATTAGTGAACTAATGTAAAATTACTTGTGAGTATCTGTATACTTATTTATTACTGTATGACATATTATGACATTTATTTTTAGAAAGACTTAAAAATTCAGACATTTAAAACTTACTTGTTATGAAATTATTATCTTTAATTTTAGTACTATTAATACAAAAATGTCATTTTAAGAGGTCAAGAGTTTGATTTTTACCTCTTGCAAGGTCGGAAGTTCTTTTTACCTTTAGTAAAACCGGAAGCAGCCTCAACTGCTTTGTAGTGTAGAGGTTTGTTTACATCTCAACCTCTCCAATACAATGTGAAAAATGGTATTGAAACCCATAACCCATGAAAGACAATATTGGCATATGTAAACTAGCAAAAATGGATATAGCTAGCAAAAATGTCTTTTTTTACTTTGAAGTAGAAGTTCATTTCACTTTAATGTCTTTTTAGAGGAGTGGTTCAATTGTTGAATTGGTACATGTAAACTAGCAAAAATGGATATAGCTAGTCGAAAGTCGAAACAAATATTTTCTTAATGTCATCATATAGATTCATTCGAATTGCTAACGCGATTTGTTATCATGTACAAGAGTTTTTCTTGATCATGTTCAGCTTTTCTTTGTTAGTTATTCTAGAACCAACCGTTATCTTCCGGGTGGATAAACTCGATTGTTAGCTCTGACCGTCATACTTTTATTTCGTATACAGTTAGTATATATATATATATATTTAAATTCACGTTTTAACTTGTTTAATCCTTACTCAAGCCAAACACAACCCGTTTATTTATGGGTTGACCTGTTTTTAACCCAAACATGTTTATCCTCAACCTAAATCTGTTTAACTCGTTTATCTTGTCCTACAGAGAATTACGAGGGTGTATGTTTAGGCTTATATGTGGGCTTATTGATGGTGCCACGTGTACGTCATCAAAATGTGCAGATGAAAACACTTATGAAAGTTCGTTACTATTGTAAAACTTTTTAAAAGTACACGTAGTAAATCGATACATTTAGAAAAGTTCGTCGCATTTTAAAAGTACCCTGCTACTATATGAAAAAGTTTTGTTCCAGTCTTTTAACACAAATTGTTCAATTAGGGTTTTAAATAAAATCTCACAGCTGGAATTTGGTCCGGTGATGGCAGGTCCAGAAAGCAGCAGGTCGGTGGAGTTAGTTATCTCCAACAACGACCTTTTAACCGAAATCTTAGTCAGGTTACTTGTTGTTTCACTTGTTTTGTTTAAATCCGTATCCAAACGATGAAATTCTCTTATCATAGACTACGCTGCTAATCTCACTTTACGCCATAACCTCGACCCGCTTTCTGGTCTCTTTATGATTATCCACTCCTTCCACAAAGACTTGTGCACCCATAATCTATTCAAATAACCAAAGTTAGTCAACTGCACCTAAATTTGACTAAATAAAAAATAGGGGATAAATTAAATACAACAGGTGAAGTTTTCTATGGAATGAGCTTACCGATAATACAACTCTAACTGGAAGTGTCTGGTGACGGGGTTGTATGGTAACAGTTACTGGAGGGACCAAGGGTAGATCCTGCAATCAACAAGAGATGCCTATCAGGAAGATAAAAGAATATCGTGTAAAAATCATTATAGTGCACTTAATGATTAGAATATGAGGCCAACCCTAAACAGGTTAATGGCATGTTGAAAAAGATGACCAACTAATATTCAGCAATGATAATCATCCCAAAACACCGTCACAAAACAACACACAGCCAAAATGCACTCAAACGCCTAAACCACCAACCAAATCCATTTCTGGCGATGGTAGTAGTCTCAGCGTTCGTGGCGGTCTTTTGAGGCGTTTTGTACTTGTGTGTGTGTTTGTGTTGCATTAGGGATAGAGAGAGAGATATAGCAGATGGAGAGTGTATGTGTTTACTTTTAGTTTTGTATGTGTTTGTGTGGGAGTTTTTATATATAGTTAGGTAAGTTGTGTGAATCTGAAATGGGCCGTTACAACTTTACCATCTAATCGGTTGTTACATGTTTTGGGTTGTTACAAGTTTTGGCTATTAAAGGATTTTAAAGGCTTTTAAATGTGTATGATGAACATTTTCTAATGATTTTACATCTTTTATAAAAAAAGTAGTCTTTTTTACTTAATTTTTAAGACTTCTAAAAATAGAAATTGGCTGAATGCTTTATAAAGTAGTATAGATACATATGTCACCCTTTCTTGTAAAACACACACATCCTTCTCACACAAATGCAAATACCCATGAAAAGCCCTCGTGGCACACCGCTCCGACAATGTCTTTTGCATACCACTATCCTTCTTCTTAAATGATCATTTCATCTTGTTTTCCTAAATTTTAGTGATCTGTGAAGTGACACTAAAGAGTATCACGACGTCTAAGGAGGTAGTACTGTTTTTGGCACCAATCAGTCGATTTGGTTTCTATGTTTATTCTTTGTGTTAGGGGCAACGGCTTATATGTTAGCTTGGGCTGTTACAAGTTAAATCTACCGTTACAAGTTGGAGAGGTGTTACAATTTTAGGAATTTAAGGGTCCGTTTGGTACCCTGGGTTCACCCTTAGAAAATGGGTTTAGCTTCAATAACTTTGTTTGGATGAAAAGAGGGGTACAATGGGCCCACATTAAACCCAAAAATCTGTCACTCTTGCAAAGGAGGGTGTGTAGTGGGGGATTTAAAAAAAATATTGTTGGCATTTTGACTTGGTGACGTGGAGTGTCTATGTCCACTTAACTCTTTAACTTTATAACAAATAATAATATTGTAATATTTTATCATATTTTTTATATGTGTTTATTTTATCTTTCTTCATTTAATTCAAAACCAATACTAAATCAAAATCTAAATCTAAATCCAAATCCAAATCTAAATCTTAATCCTAAACCTAACTACAAACCAAACGGGCCCTAAGACATTCAATGGTTATTTAAGCAATAAGTTGTTACAACTTATACATTTAGTTTTCATAAACAGTATTGACCATTTTGAGTGAAATACGTATGTGATAATGGGATGAAGAAGAACAATATTGACTAAATTTTTTAATTTCTTTTTATAGAAATGTTTTTACTTAAAATTTTAATATTTTTAATTTTAGAAATTGACTAAATGATTTATAAAGTAGCGTATATGGAAATATCTTTTTATTTTATTTATTTTTTATGCTTCAATTTTACCCATATTTTTAAATTTTGTGCTCTTTAATCACATTCAATTTTGAATATAATTTATTTGACTTTTATTGATCCGAAACCGCTGTTTGCGTGAGTAACTATGCTAGTGAAATACATAAGCCTAAACCAACCACCCTCTAGTAATTATATGTATGGGTTTAAGCAGTTGAATAGTAACAAACTTTTCAAACGTATCTATTTAGGTACGTGTACTTTTAAAAAATTATTACATGTAACGAACATTCAATAAGTGTTCATTTCGGCAATTTTGATACGTGTCACGTTATTGATGATGCCACGTGTACGTCATCATAATGTGCAGATAAAAACACTTATTAAAGTTCGTTACTATTGTACAACTTTTTAAAAGTACACGTGCTAAGTTCGTCGCATTTTAAAAGTACCCTTCTACTGTATGAAAAAGTTTTGTTCTAGTCTTTTAACAAAAATTGATCAATTAGGGTTTTAAATTAAATCTCACAGCTGGAATTTGGTCCGGTGATGGCAGGTCCAGAAAGCAGCAGGTCGGTGGAGTTAGTTATCTCCAACAACGACCTTTTAACCGAAATCTTAGTCCCTGTTGTTTCATTTGTTTAGTTTAAATACGTATCCAAACGATGGAATTCTCTTATCATAGACTACACTGCTAATCTCACTTTACGCCGTAACCTCAACCCGCTTTTTGGTCTCTTTATCCGAAAGCGTAGTTATTCTAAAAGTTCATACAGTTATGATTTTGTGTCGTTTGTTATCCGCATTCCACTTCACACATGTACATGGTGATGTTATGATTTTGCATTCGTGTAATCGTTTGCTTTTACGTTTTTGTCCGTTTTTTACCTTTTCGTCCGATTTCTTACGTTTCCGTCCGTTTATTTACGTTTTCGTTTAATTTCTTACGATTTCGTCTGTTTTTTATGTTTTCGTATGTTTTTTACGTTTTCGTCCGTTTTTTACGTTTTCGGCCGATTTCTTACGTTTTCGGCCGATTTCTTACGTTTTCGTTTGTTTTTTTACGTTTTCATCAGTTATCTTCCGTTTTGGACGTTTTCTTTTTTTTTTTTTTTTTTTTTTTTTTTTTTTTTGTTTTTTTTTTTTACTTCCATTCTGTTGACCTTTTTCTCCGTTCTTTACGTTTTTTCTACCGTTTATCTTTATGTTTTGTCGTTTTTTTGCATGTCTTTATACGTTTTCGAAAACAGACAAAAATATAAAAAATGGACGGAAAAAAAAAAAACGGTGCGTGAACATACGAAAAGCGAACGATAACGTATAGGAAACATGGACGTGTAAACGTAAGAAATTAGACGAAAAAAAGTAAAAATGACGGAAAACGTAATAAAAAAGTACGGAAAATGTAAAATAACAGACGAAAAACATAAAGAATGGGACGAAAACGTATAATGCGGAGGTAAACGTAAAATACGGACGAAAAAGTAAAAAAGGGACGAAAACGTAAGAAATCGGACGAAACGTAAAAAAAGACAAAAGGTATGAAAACGGACAAAAACGTAAGAAATCGGACGAAAAAATAAGAAATCGGACGAAAAATCGTAAAAAAACGGACGAAAACGTATAAAAAAAGGACGAAAACGTAAAAAACTAAAGTCGATAAACGAAAAAAAGGTGATTGAAAAGTACAAAACAGCGAAACGATAAAAAACCGGCGATGACGTAAGAAATTGGACTAAAACAGACGAAAACCTAATGACATCGGAGAAACGTAAAAAAGGGACGAAAACGTAATAAAACAGACGAAAACGTAAAAAACGGAGGAAAAAACGTAAAAAAACGTAAAATACAGACGAAAACGTGCCCAACCGGATGAAAATGTATGAAATGTCAAAATCCTATATACGTAGTAAAAAAGGTCAAGTTGGTTATATCCCCTCTTTAAGAAGTTGTACTTATTTAGGGTATTCGGGGGGCTTATGGTCTATTCTATTGACCCATTCTCTGTGACCCCATTGAAAATTATTGATTTCACAGGTGACCCATTTGGACCCATCACTCTTTTTTTCATCGACCCAATTCACACCTTATAAGGTGCCCATTTGACCTAATTTTGTTTAAATGGTTGAAATTGACATCTCTTCTTTTATCGTATCATTAATAAAATTTATATAAGCCCATAAGTTCATATAAGCCCACGCATAAGCCACCCTCCTAGATACTATGAAATGAGGTATTAGTGAATAAATGTTAGTCAAAGTAATTTGTTGTCAAAATTGTTAGTCAATGTTATTTTATGTTAGTCAAAAGTAATTGGCCTAAGCTCGGTTTGTTGGTTTTGGTCCACTAGGGTTCTCTTTTGTAATCTCTATATTTTTGATGAAATTATACAAATCATATACGGGGTTTTCATCGTCTAACAAAGAGGACAGGAAGAGAGAAAGGTCCTCATATTTTTAACTAAATTGATTACTTGGTTTTAAGTAAAATCTCACAGCGGGAATTTGGTCCGGTGATGGCAGGTCCAGAAAGCAGCAGGTCGGTGGTTAGTTATCTCCAACAACGACCTTTTAACCGAAAATCTTAGTCAGGTTACCTGTTGTTTCACTTGTTTTGTTTAAATCAGTATCCAAACGATGGAATTCTCTTATCATAGACTACGCTGCTAATCTCACTTTAAGCCGTAACTCGGACCGCTGTCTGGTTCTTTATCCGAAAGCGTAAGTTATTCTAAAGTTCATACAGTTATGATTTTTGTGTCGTTCTGATATCGCATTCCCTTTCTCCACACCAGCTTCACAGATTTTTTTACATGGTGATGTTAGGAGTTTGCAGGTGTAATGGTTAGCTTTTATGTTGTATTACATTGTCAGGATGGGAAGGTTTATGTGTTACAGATCCGTCTGTTACTAATATGTTTAGTTGATTCCAGACCGATAATGTGACTTTTAATGAGTATGATATTAGTGGGTGGTTTGCGAATGGCTTTTGATCCTATTAAATGCCTCACTATATAGATGTTTATGGTGAATTAATGATGGGTGATCATTCCTTTGGATAGATGGGTTCAATAATGCACACTTACCTCTTCAGAAACGGGCAATTAGAGTTCTTTGGTGGGCAATCAATTTCCCCGGACTCAGTTTTCAATTTTTTGGGTATGGAGGGTTTTTTATTGGTATGTTGCCATTTATGGACAAATTTTGAGGATAAGATTTTCTAAGAAGTAGATATCTTGAATGTGCATCCGGTTTTTACAGCCTTACAATCCCCTTATAAACTTAGGATTTGAAGGTTCATTTCTGAAGTGTGTTGTTTGGAGTCTCGTGGTTGTTTTGGCTTCTTTTGGTTTGCAGAATACTTGCTTACCAAAACATTTTATATTTTTGAGAAGAGTAACGTTTATTCTGAATGGTCAGTGAAGTACATCGTTTATCTTGATGACATTATAAAGCCGTTTCCCAAAAGGAGGTATGAATACCCACGTGTTTTTTGTGTTGTTTTGGGAGAAAGAGAAGAAGATTCTGTCCTTGTGATGGAACTAGTTAAAAAGTTGTACAATACATATCGCCGTCAAAAACTGTCGACACTATTCTCTGCTTTGGGACCATATGACGATTCTGTTAAATGCCTTTCAATTCATTCCATCTTTTGCGAATGTGTGATTCTGTTTCAGGTATGATTTATGTAATTACGTGCTCAGTTATAGTGTTAACGCTGCAATTATTTAGATATCTCATTACTCGATTCGTTCTCTTGATTTATATGATCAAACTCTATTTTAGTAACAGAACATTTGGTGAGTATTAAACACTAATTGCTCTGTTATGACACCCCTTTTAAAATTGTGTACAAAGATATCTCATAAACATTTTGGTCTAATAATGTAGATCCTCTAGAATGAAATGGGGGGAAAAGCAATGCTAACTTAGTACGATTTGGAATTAACTTTGTCCTTAGTTAGTAGCACGTTATTAAAAATTATCATGTCTTAAGCTCAAAACAGCAAGTTGGTGTAATGCCTGCTACTTAAGGAGGTGTTTGGTATATGAGTGTGGGAATGGATTCATTCCCATACAAGATGTTGTTAAGTGTTTGGTAAACAGGCCTTTGCAAAAGGGAATGAGAGCAATAATCCAAACCTCGGGTCAGAGCTGTGCTTATATCTCATTTCCGTCGTCATCACAATCACAATTTCTGATTCAAATTTTTTTTTTTGTTTTTTTTTTTTTTTTTACATTTTTTTTTAATTCATCATACATTTTTCATCGCCTCATTTAGTGGTGTATGCGTTTGTCTCCGTCGATCTCGTTTTGTCTCCCATCATCTTCGTTTCTCCCTTCCTGAGTCATTGTTATTTTGTTTTGTGTAGTTATGGTTTTGTGCGTCTAATAAACATTCTAAATAGTATTTGAGGAATACGTTGGTTTTGTGTTTGTATGTATCATTAAACAAACTGAATAGCAATCATACCTACTCCTATTAAACCCTATTATTATTATACACAAACCTATAGTGATTCCTTTATGCATAGCAAACGCCCCCTAAGAAATTTCTGGCTTGTGAGAAAATGTTAGAATTGATGGCGTGATCAGTTCTTTTGATATATACAATGTGAATATTGTAGCATCTATTTGATACTCCTGTCACTCTTTGAGTATCGAATTATCATTTGACAGTAAGAGCATCTAAGGTTAAAAAAGAATTTTTTGAATTGATAAGTACCTGCAAATTCTCCAGTTTTGAATTTTTTACTGCCATAGTTAAACTTGAATGTTTTTGTAAAGATGTGAACATTTTTGTTGAACAAGTGTATTACAAATGTCAATAGAAGTTATGAACTCGCCATGTACTAAGCTTATTTTTTTCCACAGATTTTGAACATCATGCAGTAGAGGAAAAGAGACATGCATCTTATGAATCTTTTGACTAATTTCTTTAGTAAATGACAGCAATTGTGATGCAGTAAATATTTATGAAAAGCTGTAACTCAGATGGTTAAGAAAGAAAAAAAGAGTATTCCTCGTTATTGTCCGTATGCAGACCAGTATTGTAGTATATTCTTTTTGTTTCATTGGAATTGCTACAAAATTTAGCAACAGAAGGTTAAAGATATCTTCCTCCCGATATTCCAAATGTACATTTGCCATTTGAGCTTGCGAAATAGGACCTCTCTCTTTGGTTGCGTTAATATTTTAATCATTAAACTGCAAAAAGTTTGGTCGCCTGTTTAAAACAATTTCTTCTTATTTTGTTGTCAGGTGAGTTTGTTTTCAGAACCCATGTACTGTTAAGAATGTCAAAAATGCCTTACTAGCCCTGTAATCGGCATTCTGTTTGATTTTGTTGTCTCCGTACAAAAAATACCTTTATGATGTCTGTTTCTCTTCTTACCCGTAGCTTCAAAGGAGGATCATGGAAACAACACGACATCTACAGACTAAATAATCTGCTTTTCCATACTTTTGCAAGCGGGGGGTTTGTGCCAAAATCAGTGTGATGTGTATCTATTGTTTTTTTTATCCTGAATTTGTTGATTGTTGTTTGGGATATGCTTATATCTGACTGTATAATCACATTGCTGTTTGTTGTATGCTGCTTCTGTTGTACTTTGTTGTATGGTATTGTTTGAGATATATTTTATACCTTACGGAATACAAATTCGTTAGGTGATGCAAGATGTACGAAAACATCATTGAGCTCTACTTGGTACACGGAAATTGAAACCGATTCTCTCTACTATTTACATCCATTTTGAAACAAAAAATTTCAAATATTCACTGTGAATCATTGAGCTCATTTTTCGGGTCGAACTCAATGCTTGATAATAAAGTCGACTCGGACGAGCTTGAGTCGAGTTCAAGCTCAAGTTATTCGACAAGAGTTTGACTCATTCTAACTCTCATACGAAATAAAAGAATGACGGTCAGAGCTAACAATGAGTTATCCACCCGGAGATAACGGTTGGTTCTAAATAACTAACAAAGAGCCATGAACATGATCAAGAAAACATTGTACATGATAACAAATCGCGTTAGCAATTCGAATGAATCTATATGATGACATTAAGAAAATATTTGTTTCGACTTTCGACTAGCTATATCCATTTTTGCTAGTTTACATGTACCAATTCAACAATTGAACCACTCCTCTAAAAAGACATTAAAGTGAAATGAACTTCTACTTCAAAGTAAAAAAGACATTTTTGCTAGCTATATCCATTTTTGCTAGTTTACATATGCCAATATTGTCTTTCATGGGTTATGGGTTTCAATACCGTTTTTCACAGTGTATTGGAGAGGTTGAGATGTAAACAACTCTACCCCTACCAAAAGCAGAGAGGCTGCTTCCGGTTTTACTAAAGGTAAAAAAGAACCTCCGACCTTGCAAGAGCTAAAAATCGAACCCTTGACCTCTAAATGACATTTTTGTCTTAATAGTATAAATTAAAAGATAATATTTCATAACAAGTACGTTTAAAAGTCTGAATTTTTAAGTCTTTCTAAAAATAAATATCATAAATGTCATAAACGTCATAAATAAGTATAACAGATACTCACAAGTCATTTTACCAATAGTTCACAACATTTTGTGAAAACAATGATGTTTTTCTTTAACTAAATGACAGATTGTAATCTGTTATTTTAAAATGCTCATGTGATGCTATTTTTTCATTTAATCTGTTTTTTCTTTTAATCATTTTTTTCTTTTAATATGAAGGGAGAATTTTATATATACCCAAAACAAACTTCATAATTTCATATTTATCCCCAAATGACAAGTTTTCAATGCACATGTACAATGCTTTTAAAGCATGTGTTGGGGAAATATGGAATTATGAAATTTGTTTTGGGTAAGAATAGTACAAGGGTTCTCATTCCTAAGTGTGCTAAATGTTTGAGCAGGTCAGACACTTGCTAACGTAGATAACAATGTTCTTCTTCATCCCATGCCACCAATACACATCTCTAAGGTCGTGGTACATCTTATCCGCTCTGAGATGAATCGAGTACCTTGATTTATGTGCTTCATCCATTAATAGGGTCCTTACGTTGCCACTAGCTTGGAATCCAAATTCTTCCTACGAAGTACATCGCGTCGTCGTCCTTACGCTCCATTTGTTTGTCAATCCTCGCAGAGCTTCACCTTGCACATTATCTTCCTTGAATGCTTCCTTTTGGGCTTCGAGTATCTTGCCTTTAAACCGAACCGAATAACCCAAATTACATAATTTTAATTATTTATATAGATTTTTAGAAGAAAAAAAAATCAACCCTAAAAAGTGCTATTTTTATACAAGGGGTGGCAATCGAATCGTGTTCGGGTTCGCTGATCAACGTGTTATTATAACCTCCACCCAAACACGGCCCATTTATTAATCGTGTCAAGAAATTCAACCATAACCACTCCTTCATTATATGTGAAAACCATTTGTGTCATTTAATTGTTTAAAATATAATAAGTCAAACGGTGATTACGATTGCTGCTTTGGCGATTATTTAACTATTTTAAAACGCAAAAAAATGATTTTGGGATATAAAAAAATGATAAACATAACTTACAAATAGTTTGATGACAATTTCAATCATATTTGAGTTGCTAGTGTAATTCACTCATATTAAGTAGATAATAAAATACAATTAATACAAATTCAATATAAAATCCAAGTTATATATTTTATTTTTAAAAGCTTATATATATATTTTATATTATATATATTTATATATTATATATATATATATATATATTATATATTTTATCATATATTTTAATTCACGTTTTAATTGTTTAATTCCTTACTAAGCCAAAAACAAACCCGTTTATTTATGGGTTGACCTGTTTTTAACCCAAACATGTTTATCCTCAACCTAAATCTGTTTAACTCGTTTATCTTGTCTTACAGAGAATTACGAGGGTGTTTGTTTAGGCTTATATGTGCGGCTTAATTTGATAGGGGCCACGTGTACGTCATCAAAATGTGCATATGAATAAACACTATGAAATAGTTCGTTCCTATTGTAAAACTTTTTAAAAGTACACGTAGTAAATCGATACATTTAGAAAAGTTCGTCGCAATTTAGAAGTACCCTGCTACTATATGAAAAAGTTTTGTTCCTGTCTTTTAACACAAATTGTTCAATTAGGGTTTTAAATAAAATCTCATAGCTGGAATTTGGTCCGGTGATGGCAGGTCCAGAAAGCAGCAGGTCGGTGGAGTTAGTTATCTCCAACAACGACCTTTTAACCGAAATCTTAGTCAGGTTACTTGTTGTTTCACTTGTTTTGTTTAAATCCGTATCCAAACGATGAAATTCTTTACATTAGGATACGTTGCTAATTCACTTTGCGCCATACACATTCGACCGACTTTCTGGTCTCTTTATGATTATCCACTCCTTCCACAAAGACTTGTGCACCCATAATCTATTCAAATAACCAAAGTTAGTCAACTGCACCTAAATTTGACTAAATAAAAAATAGGGGATAACTTAAATACAACAGGTGAAGTTTTCTATGGAATGAGCTTACCGATAATACAACTCTAACTGGAAGTGTCTGGTGACGGGGTTGTATGGTAACAGTTACTGGAGGGACCAAGGGTAGATCCTGCAATCAACAAGAGATGCCTATCAGGAAGATAAAAGAATATCGTGTAAAAATCATTATAGTGCACTTAATGATTAGAATATGAGGCCAACCCTAAACAGGTTAATGGCATGTTGAAATGAATGGACCTACTGTATTCAGCAATGTTAATCATCCCAAAAACCATCACAAAAGACAACAACACAGCCAAAAATGCACTCAACGCATTAAAAACCACCAACCAAATCCATTTCTGCGATGGTTGAGCTCTCAGCGTTCGTGGCGGTCTTTTGAGGCGTTTTGTACTTGTGTGTGTGTTTGTGTTGCATTAGGGATAGAGAGAGAGATAGCAGATGGAGAGTGTATGTGTTTACTTTTAGTTTTGTATGTGTTTGTGTGGGAGTTTTTATATATAGTTAGGTAAGTTGTGTGAATCTGAAATGGGCCGTTACAACTTTACCATCTAATCGGTTGTTACATGTTTTGGGTTGTTACAAGTTTTGGCTATTAAAGGATTTTAAAGGCTTTTAAATGTGTATGATGAACATTTTCTAATGGTTTTACATTCTTTTAATAATAAAAAGTAGTCTTTTTTACTTAATTTTTAAGACTTCTAAAAATAGAAATTGGCTGAATGCTTTATAAAGTAGTATAGATACATATGTCACCCTTTCTTGTAAAACACACACATCCTTCTCACACAAATGCAAATACCCATGAAAAGCCCTCGTGGCACACCGCTCCGACAATGTCTTTTGCATACCACTATCCTTCTTCTTAAATGATCATTTCATCTTGTTTTCCTAAATTTTAGTGATCTGTGAAGTGACACTAAAGAGTATCACGACGTCTAAGGAGGTAGTACTGTTTTTGGCACCAATCAGTCGATTTGGTTTCTATGTTTATTCTTTGTGTTAGGGGCAACGGCTTATATGTTAGCTTGGGCTGTTACAAGTTAAATCTACCGTTACAAGTTGGAGAGGTGTTACAATTTTAGGAATTTAAGGGTCCGTTTGGTACCCTGGGTTCACCCTTAGAAAATGGGTTTAGCTTCAATAACTTTGTTTGGATGAAAAGAGGGGTACAATGGGCCCACATTAAACCCAAAAATCTGTCACTCTTGCAAAGGAGGGTGTGTAGTGGGGGATTTAAAAAAAATATTGTTGGCATTTTGACTTGGTGACGTGGAGTGTCTATGTCCACTTAACTCTTTAACTTTATAACAAATAATAATATTGTAATATTTTATCATATTTTTTATATGTGTTTATTTTATCTTTCTTCATTTAATTCAAAACCAATACTAAATCAAAATCTAAATCTAAATTCAAATCCAAATCTAAATCTTAATCCTAAACCTAACTACAAACCAAACGGGCCCTAAGACATTCAATGGTTATTTAAGCAATAAGTTGTTACAACTTATACATTTAGTTTTCATAAACAATATTGACCATTTTGAGTGAAATACGTATGTGATAATGGGATGAAGAAGAACAATATTGACTAAATTTTTTAATTTCTTTTTATAGAAATGTTTTTACTTAAAATTTTAATATTTTTAATTTTAGAAATTGACTAAATGCTTTATAAAGTAGTATATATTGAAATATCTTTTTATCTTTTTATTTTTTTATGATTCAATTTTACCATATTTTCTTAAATTTTGTGCTCTTTAATTCAACATCAATTTTGATATATATATTTTATTTTTAATGCTCCGAAACCGCTGCTTTGCGTGTGTAACATGCTAGTGAAATACATAAGCCTAAACAAACACCCTCCTAGTAATACTATGAAGGGTTTAAGCCGTAGAATAGTAACGAACTTTTCCAAACGTATCTATTTGGTACGTGTACTTTTAAAAAATTATACAATAGTAACGAACATTCATAAGTGTTTCTTATATGCACATTTGATGGTGTCCGTTATGATGATGCCACGTGTCTGTCATCATAATGTTGCAGATAAAAATCCACATTATTAAAGATCGTTACTATTGTAAACTTTTTTAAAAGTATACGTGCAAAGTTCGTCGATTTTAAAAGTACCCTTTACTGTTATGAAAAAAAGTTTTGTTTAGTCTTTTAACATAATTGATCAATTAGGGTTTTAAATTAAATCTCACAGCTGGAATTTGGTCCGGTGATGGCAGGTCCAGAAAGCAGCAGGTCGGTGGAGTTAGTTATCTCCAACAACGACCTTTTAACCGAAATCTTAGTCCCGGTTGTTTCATTTGTTTAGTTTTTCAACCAATTTAAACAAAAATAGGTCAAATGGGTCACCTCATAGGTTGGATTGGGTCGAGTGAAAATAGAGTGATGGGTCCAAATGGGTCACCTGTGAAATCAAGAATTTGTCAAATGGATCACAAGAATGGGTTAATAGAATAGACCAAAGGCCGAATACCCTAATTAGTTACAACTTCTTAAAGAGTGATATAACCTAATCTTGACGTTTTTTTACGTATATACGTTTTTTGAACATTTCATACATTTTCATCCGGTTGGGCACGTTTTCGTCTGTATTTTACGTTTTTTACGTTTTCCTCCGTTTTTTACGTTTTCGTCTGTTTTTTTACGTTTTCGTCCGTTTTTTACGTTTTCGGCCGATTTCTTACGTTTTCGGCCGATTTCTTACGTTTTCGTTTGTTTTTTTACGTTTTCATCAGTTATCTTCCGTTTTGGACGTTTTCTTCCATTCTTTGACCTTTTTCTCCGTTCTCTTACGTTTTTATCCGTTTTCTTATGTTTTGTACGTTTTTTGCATGTCTTTATACGTTTTCGAAAACAGACAAAAAAATAAAAAATGGACGAAAACGGACGAGAACATACGAAAGCGAACGAAAACGTAAGAAAATGGACGTAAACGTAAGAAAATAGACGAAAACGTAAGAAAATGGACGAAAACGTATAAAAAGTACGAAAATGTAAAAAACAGACGAAAACATAAGAAATCGGACGAAAACATAAAATGCGGACGTAAACGTAAAATACGGACGAAAAAGTAAAAAAGGGACGAAAACGTAAGAAATCGGACGAAACGTAAAAAAAGACAAAACGTATGAAAACGGACAAAAACGTAAGAAATCGGACGAAAAAGTAAGAAATCGGACGAAAACGTAAAAAAACGGACGAAAACGTTAAAAAAAGGACGAAAACGTAAAAAAACAGTCGAAAACGAAAAAAAGGGATGAAAACGTACTAAAACAGACGAAAACGTAAAAAAACGGACGAAGACGTAAGAAATTGGACTAAAACGGACGAAACATAAGACATCGGACGAAAACGTAAAAAAAGGGACGAAAACGTAATAAAACAGACGAAAACGTAAAAAACGGAGGAAAACGTAAAAAACGTAAAATACAGACGAAAACGTGCCCAACCGGATGAAAATGTATGAAATGTTCAAAAAACGTATATACGTAAAAAAACGTCAAGATTAGGTTATATCACTCTTTAAGAAGTTGTAACTAATTAGGGTATTCGGCCTTTGGTCTATTCTATTAACCCATTCTTGTGATCCATTTGACAAATTCTTGATTTCACAGGTGACCCATTTGGACCCATCACTCTATTTTCACTCGACCCAATCCAACCTATGAGGTGACCCATTTGACCTATTTTTGTTTAAATGGGTTGAAACTGACATCTCTACTTTATCGTATCATAATAAATTTATATAAGCCCATAAGTCTCATAATAAGCCCACGTCATAAGCCACCCTCCTAGTAATACTATGAAAGAGGTATTAGAGAATAAATGTTAGTCAAAGTAATTATGTTAGTCAAAATTGTTAGTCAAAGTTATTTATGTTAGTCAAAGTAATTGGCCTAAGCTCGGTTTGTGGGCTTTTGGTCCACTAGGGTTTCTCTCTTGTAATCTCTATATATTGTGATGAATAATACAAATCATCATACGGGGTTTTCATCGTCTAACAAGAGGGTCCTCACTCTTTTTAACAAAATTTGATCTACTAGGGTTTTAAGTAAAATCTCACAGCGGGAATTTGGTCCGGTGATGGCAGGTCCAGAAAGCAGCAGGTCGGTGGAGTTAGTTATCTCCAACAACGACCTTTTAACCGAAATCTTAGTCAGGTTACCTGTTGTTTCACTTGTTTTGTTTAAATCCGTATCCAAACGATGGAATTCTCTTATCATAGACTACGCTGCTAATCTCACTTTAAGCCGTAACCTCGACCCGCTTTCTGGTCTCTTTATCCGAAAGCGTAGTTATTCTAAAAGTTCATACAGTTATGATTTTGTGTCGTTTGATATCCGCATTCCCTTACTCGCCACCAGCTTCACAGATTTTGTACATGGTGATGTTAGGATTTTGCAGTCGTGTAATGGTTTGCTTTTATGTTGTAGTACATTGTCAGGGAATGGGAAGTTTTATGTATACAATCCGTCTGTTACTAATATGTTTAAGTTGATTCCAGAACCCGCCCCCCCCCCCCCCCACAAAATAATAAAAAAAAAAAAATAAAAAAAAAAAAAAAAACCGATAATGGATGAACATTTAATGACTTTGCTATTAGTGGTGGTTTGAGAATGGCTTTTGATCCTACTAAATCGCCTCACTATAAAGTTGTTTATGGTGAATTAATGATGGGTGATCATCCTTTGGATAGATGGGTTCAAATGCACACTTACTCTTCAGAAACGGGCAATTGGAGTCTTTGTGGGCATCACTTTCCCAAACTTAGTTTTGAATTTTTTGGGTATGGAGTTTATTGGAATGATGCCATTTATTGGACAAATTTTGAGGATAAGATTTTCAAGTTAGATATCATGAATGAACATCCGGTTTTTACAGCCTTACAAACCCCTTTAACCTTAGATTTGAAGGTTCATTTTGAACGTAGGTTGTTTGAGTCTCGTGGTTGTTTGCTTCTTTTTGGTATGCAGAATACTTGTTCCAAACATTTTACTATTTTTGAGAAGAGTAACGTTTATTCTGAATGGTCAGTGAAGTACATCGTTTATCTTGATGACATTATAAAGCCGTTTCCCAAAAGGAGGTATGAATACCCACGTGTTTTTTGTATTGTTTTGGGAGAAAGAGAAGAAGATTCTGTCCTTGTGATGGAACTAGATAAAAAGGTTGTACAATACAAAATCGCGTCAAAAACTGTCGACACAATCTCTGCTTTGGGACCAAATGACGATCATGTTAAATGCTTTCAGTTCATTCCATCTTTTGCGAATGTGTGATTCTGTTTCAGGTATGATTTATGTAATTACGTGCTCAGTTATAGTGTTAACGCTGCAATTATTTAGATATCTCATTACTCGATTCGTTCTCTTGATTTATATGATCAAACTCTATTTTAGTAACAGAACATTTGGTGAGTATTAAACACTAATTGCTCTGTTATGACACCCCTTTTAAAATTGTGTACAAAGATATCTCATAAACCCATTTTGGCTCTGATAATGTAGATCCTCTAAGAATAAAGAAGCATGCTAACTTAGTACGATTTAGAATTAACTTTGTCCTTAGTTAGTAGCACGTTATTAACTTAGTGGTGTATGCGTTTGTCTCTATCGATCTCGTTTTGTCTCCCATCATCTTCGTTTCTCCCTTCCCGAGTATCGAATTATCATTTGACAGTAAGAGCATCTAAGGTTAAAAAAGAATTTTTTGAATTGTGATAGTCCTGCACAGCTCAAGTTTTGATTTTACTGCACATAGATTTAAACTATGATTGTTTTATTGTAGATTGACGTTTTTGTTGAACAAGTGTATTACAAATGTCAATAGAAGTTATGAACTCGCCATGTACTAAGCTTATTTTTTTCCACAGATTTTGAACATCATGCAGTAGAGGAAAAGAGACATGCATCTATGGAATTTTGATAATTATCTTTAGTAAATGACAGCAATTGTGATGCAGTAAATATTTATGAAAAGCTGTAACTCAGATGCTTAAGAAAGAAAAAAAGAGTATTCCTCGTTATTGTCCGTATGCAGACCAGTATTGTAGTATATTCTTTTTGTTTCATTGGAATTGCTACAAAATTTAGCAACAGAAGGTTAAAGATATCTTCCTCCCGATATTCCAAATGTACATTTGCCATTTGAGCTTGCGAAATAGGACCTCTCTCTTTGGTTGCGTTAACTGTTTTATCATTAAACTGCAGAAGTTTGGTCGTTGTGTAAACATTTTTATATTTGTTGTAGGTGAGTTTGTTTTCAGAACCATGTACTGTTAAGAATGGTCAAAATGGCCCTCTACTAAGCCCTGTAACGGCATTCTGTTTGATTTGTTGTCGCGTTCACTTTAATTATGTCTGATTCTCTATCTTCCCTCAGCTTCAAAGGAGGATCCTGGACAACACGACATCTACAGACTCAATAATCTGCTTTCCATACTCTGCAAACGGGGCTGTTTGGTGCCAAAATCAGTGAGAGTGTATCTATTGTTTTTTTATCCTTAATTTGTTGATCTGTTGTTTGGGATATGCTATATCTGATGTATATCACATTGCTGTTTGTTGTATGCTGCTTCTGTTGTACTTTGTTGTATGGTATTGTTTGAGATATATTTTATACCTTACGGAATACAAATTCGTTAGGTGATGCAAGATGTACGAAAACATCATTGAGCTCTACTTGGTACACGGAAATTGAAACCGATTCTCTCTACTATTTACATCCATTTTGAAACAAAAAATTTCAAATATTCACTGTGAATCATTGAGCTCATTTTTCGGGTTCGAACTCAATGCTGATACTAAAGTCGATCTCGGACGAAGCTTGTGTCGAGTTCAAGCTAAGTTATCGAACAAGAGTTGAACTCATTTCTAACTGTATACGAAATAAAAGTATGACGGTCAGAGCTAACAATCGAGTTTATCCACCCGGAAGATAACGGTTGGTTCTAGAATAACTAACAAAGAAAAGCTGAACATGATCAAGAAAAACTCTTGTACATGATAACAAATCGCGTTAGCAATTCGAATGAATCTATATGATGACATTAAGAAAATATTTGTTTCGACTTTCGACTAGCTATATCCATTTTTGCTAGTTTACATGTACCAATTCAACAATTGAACCACTCCTCTAAAAAGACATTAAAGTGAAATGAACTTCTACTTCAAAGTAAAAAAAGACATTTTTGCTAGCTATATCCGTTTTTGCTAGTTTACATATGCCAATATTGTCTTTCATGGGTTATGGGTTTCAATACCATTTTTCACATTGTATTGGAGAGGTTGAGATGTAAACAAACCTCTACACTACAAAGCAGTTGAGGCTGCTTCCGGTTTTACTAAAGGTAAAAAGAACTTCCGACCTTGCAAGAGGTAAAAATCAAACTCTTGACCTCTTAAAATGACATTTTTGTATTAATAGTACTAAAATTAAAGATAATAATTTCATAACAAGTAAGTTTTAAATGTCTGAATTTTTAAGTCTTTCTAAAAATAAATGTCATAATATGTCATACAGTAATAAATAAGTATACAGATACTCACAAGTAATTTTACATTAGTTCACTAATTTTGTGAAACAAATGATGTTTTTCTTTTAAACTAATTGCTGCATAGTATCTTCTCACCCGTATAACTCCATGCTCATGTGATGCTTTTTATTAGTTAATTGTTTTTTTTTTTTAATCATTTTTTCTTATTATATGAAGGGCAGAATTTTTTATATACCTAAAAAACAAACTCATTATTCATATTTATCCAAATGACAAGTTTTCAATGCACATGTACAATGCTTTTAAAGCATGTGTTGTTGAAATATGAAATTATGAAATTTGTTTTGGGTAAGAAAGAGTACAAGGGTTCTCATCCTAAGTGTGCTAAATGTTTGAGCAGGTCAGACACTTGCTAACGTAGATAACAATGTTCTTCTTCATCTCATGCCACCAATACACATCTCTAAGGTCGTGGTATATTAATTATCCGCTCTGAGATGAATCGAGTACCTTGATTTATGTGCTTCATCCATTAATAGGGTCCTTACGTTGCCCACTAGTGGAATCCAAATTCTTCCTACGAAGTACATCGCGTCGTCGTCCTTACGCTCCATTTGTTTGTCAATCCTCGCAGAGCTTCACCTTGCACATTATCTTCCTTGAATGCTTCCTTTTGGGCTTCGAGTATCTTGCCTTTAAACCGAACCGAATAACCCAAATTACATAATCTTAATTATTTATATAGATTTTTAGAAGAAAAAAAATCAACCCTAAAAAGTGCTATTTTTATACAAGGGGTGGCAATCGAATCGTGTTCGGGTTCGCTGATCAACGTGTTATTATAACCTCCACCCAAACACGGCCCATTTATTAATCGTGTCAAGAAATTCAACCATAACCCACACCTTCATAATATGTGTAACCCATTTGTGACTCATTTAACTTGTTTAAATAAATAAGTCAAACGGTGAGTACGATTGCTGCTTTGTCGATTTAACTATTTTAAACGCAAAAATGATATGAGGATATAAAAAAATGATAAACATAACTTACAAATAGTTTGATGACAATTTCAATGATATTTGAGTTGCTATTGTAATTCACTCATATTAAGTAGATAATAAAATACAATTAATACAAATTCAACATAAAATCCAAGTTATATATTTTATTTTTAAAAGCTTATATATATATATATATATATATATATATATATATATATATATATATATTTAAATTCACGTTTTAACTTGTTTAATCCTTACTCAAGCCAAACACAACCCGTTTATTTATGGGTTGACCTGTTTTTAACCCAAACATGTTTATCCTCAACCTAAATCTGTTTAACTCGTTTATCTTGTCCTACAGAGAATTACGAGGGTGTATGTTTAGGCTTATATGTGGGCTTATTGATGGTGCCACGTGTACGTCATCAAAATGTGCAGATGAAAACACTTATGAAAGTTCGTTACTATTGTAAAACTTTTTAAAAGTACACGTAGTAAATCGATACATTTAGAAAAGTTCGTCGCATTTTAAAAGTACCCTGCTACTATATGAAAAAGTTTTGTTCCAGTCTTTTAACACAAATTGTTCAATTAGGGTTTTAAATAAAATCTCACAGCTGGAATTTGGTCCGGTGATGGCAGGTCCAGAAAGCAGCAGGTCGGTGGAGTTAGTTATCTCCAACAACGACCTTTTAACCGAAATCTTAGTCAGGTTACTTGTTGTTTCACTTGTTTTGTTTAAATTCGTATCCAAACGCATGGAAATTCTCTTATCATAGACTACGTGCTAATCTCACTTTACGCCATAACCTCGACCCGCTTTCTGGTCTCTTTATGATTATCCACTCCTTCCACAAAGACTTGTGCACCCATAATCTATTCAAATAACCAAAGTTAGTCAACTGCACCTAAATTTGACTAAATAAAAAATAGGGGATAAATTAAATACAACAGGTGAAGTTTTCTATGGAATGAGTTACGAATAATACAACTCTAACTGGAAGTGTTGGTGACGGGTTGTTTGGTAACAGTTACTGGTGGGACCAAGGGTAGATATTGCATACAACAAGAGATGCCTATGAGGAAGATTAAAGAAATCGTGTAAAAATCATTATAGTGCACTTAATGATTAGAATATGAGGCCAACCCTAAACAGGTTAATGGCATGTTGAAAAAGATGACCAACTAATATTCAGCAATGATAATCATCCCAAAACACCGTCACAAAACAACACACAGCCAAAATGCACTCAAACGCCTAAACCACCAACCAAATCCATTTCTGGCGATGGTAGTAGTCTCAGCGTTCGTGGCGGTCTTTTGAGGCGTTATGTACTTGTGTGGTGTGTGTGTGGTTGCATTATGGTGATAGAGAGGAGTGATATAGCAGATGGAGGAGTGTTTGTGGTTTATCTTTTAGTTTTGTATGTGTTTGTGTGGGAGTTTTTATATATAGTTAGGTAAGTTGTGTGAATCTGAAATGGGCCGTTACAACTTTACCATCTAATCGGTTGTTACATGTTTTGGGTTGTTACAAGTTTTGGCTATTAAAGGATTTTAAAGGCTTTTAAATGTGTATGATGAACATTTTCTAATGATTTTACATCTTTTATAAAAAAAGTAGTCTTTTTTACTTAATTTTTAAGACTTCTAAAAATAGAAATTGGCTGAATGCTTTATAAAGTAGTATAGATACATATGTCACCCTTTCTTGTAAAAATCACACACATACTTCTCACAAAATGCAAATACCCTGAAAAGCCCTCTTGAACCGCTCCGACAATGTCTTTTGCATACCACTATCCTTCTTCTTAAATGATCATTTCATCTTGTTTTCCTAAATTTTAGTGATCTGTGAAGTGACACTAAAGAGTATCACGACGTCTAAGGAGGTAGTACTGTTTTTGGCACCAATCAGTCGATTTGGTTTCTATGTTTATTCTTTGTGTTAGGGGCAACGGCTTATATGTTAGCTTGGGCTGTTACAAGTTAAATCTACCGTTACAAGTTGGAGAGGTGTTACAATTTTAGGAATTTAAGGGTCCGTTTGGTACCCTGGGTTCACCCTTAGAAAATGGGTTTAGCTTCAATAACTTTGTTTGGATGAAAAGAGGGGTACAATGGGCCCACATTAAACCCAAAAATCAGTCACTCTTGCAAAGGAGGGTGTGTAGTGGGGGATTTAAAAATTTTTTTTATTGGCATTTTGACTTGGTGACGTGGAGTGTCTATGTCCACTTAACTCTTTAACTTTATAACAAATAATAATATTGTAATATTTTATCATATTTTTTATATGTGTTTATTTTATCTTTCTTCATTTAATTCAAAACCAATACTAAATCAAAATCTAAATCTAAATCCAAATCCAAATCTAAATCTTAATCCTAAACCTAACTACAAACCAAACGGGCCCTAAGACATTCAATGGTTATTTAAGTCAAAAGTTGATAAACAAAATAACATAAAAAAAAAACCCCCCTTTAAATACATTTAGTTTTCATAAACAGTATTGACCATTTTGAGTGAAATACGTATGTGATAATGGGATGAAGAAGAACAATATTGACTAAATTTTTTAATTTCTTTTTATAGAAATGTTTTTACTTAAAATTTTAATATTTTTAATTTTAGAAATTGACTAAATGATTTATAAAGTAGTATATATTGAAATATCTTTTTATCTTTTTATTTTTTTATGATTCAATTTTACCATATTTTTTTAAATTTTGTGCTCTTTAATTCAACATCAATTTTGATATATATATTTTATTTTTAATGCTCCGAAACCGCTGCTTTGCGTGTGTAACATGCTAGTGAAATACATAAGCCTAAACAAACACCCTCCTAGTAATACTATGAAGGGTTTAAGCCGTAGAATAGTAACGAACTTTTCCAAACGTATCTATTTGGTACGTGTACTTTTAAAAAATTATACAATAGTAACGAACATTCATAAGTGTTCTTATCTGCACATTTTGATGACGTGTCACGTTATTGATGATGCCACGTGTACGTCATCATAATGTGCAGATAAAAACACTTATTAAAGTTCGTTACTATTGTACAACTTTTTAAAAGTACACGTGCTAAGTTCGTCGCATTTTAAAAGTACCCGTCTACTGTATGAAAAAGTTTTGTTCTAGTCTTTTAACAAAAATTGATCAATTAGGGTTTTAAATTAAATCTCACAGCTGGAATTTGGTCCGGTGATGGCAGGTCCAGAAAGCAGCAGGTCGGTGGAGTTAGTTATCTCCAACAACGACCTTTTAACCGAAATCTTAGTCCCTGTTGTTTCATTTGTTTAGTTTAAATACGTATCCAAACGATGGAATTCTCTTATCATAGACTACACTGCTAATCTCACTTTACGCCGTAACCTCAACCCGCTTTTTGGTCTCTTTATCCGAAAGCGTAGTTATTCTAAAAGTTCATACAGTTATGATTTTGTGTCGTTTGTTATCCGCATTCCCTTACTCGCCACCAGCTTCACACATGTACATGGTGATGTTATGATTTTGCATTCGTGTAATCGTTTGCTTTTACGTTTTTGTCCGTTTTTTACCTTTTCGTCCGATTTCTTACGTTTCCGTCCGTTTATTTACGTTTTCGTTTAATTTCTTACGATTTCGTCTGTTTTTTATGTTTTCGTATGTTTTTTACGTTTTCGTCCGTTTTTTACGTTTTCGGCCGATTTCTTACGTTTTCGGCCGATTTCTTACGTTTTCGTTTGTTTTTTTACGTTTTCATCAGTTATCTTCCGTTTTGGACGTTTTCTTCCATTCTTTGACCTTTTTCTCCGTTCTCTTACGTTTTTATCCGTTTTCTTATGTTTTGTACGTTTTTTGCATGTCTTTATACGTTTTCGAAAACAGACAAAAAAATAAAAAATGGACGAAAACGGACGAGAACATACGAAAGCGAACGAAAACGTAAGAAAATGGACGTAAACGTAAGAAAATAGACGAAAACGTAAGAAAATGGACGAAAACGTATAAAAAGTACGAAAATGTAAAAAACAGACGAAAACATAAGAAATCGGACGAAAACATAAAATGCGGACGTAAACGTAAAATACGGACGAAAAAGTAAAAAAGGGACGAAAACGTAAGAAATCGGACGAAACGTAAAAAAAGACAAAACGTATGAAAACGGACAAAAACGTAAGAAATCGGACGAAAAAGTAAGAAATCGGACGAAAACGTAAAAAAACAGTCGAAAACGAAAAAAAGGGATGAAAACGTACTAAAACAGACGAAAACGTAAAAAAACGGACGAAAACGTAAAAAAGCGGACGAAAACGTAAAAAAACGGACGAAAACGTAAAAAAACAGACGAAAACGTAAAAAACGGAGGAAAACGTAAAAAACGTAAAATACAGACGAAAACGTGCCCAACCGGATGAAAATGTATGAAATGTTCAAAAAACGTATATACGTAAAAAAAACGTCAAGATTAGGTTATATCACTCTTTAAGAAGTTGTAACTAATTAGGGTATTCGGCCTTTGGTCTATTCTATTAACCCATTCTTGTGATCCATTTGACAAATTCTTGATTTCACAGGTGACCCATTTGGACCCATCACTCTATTTTCACTCGACCCAATCCAACCTATGAGGTGACCCATTTGACCTATTTTTGTTTAAATGGGTTGAAACTGACATCTCTACTTTATCGTATCATAATAAATTTATATAAGCCCATAAGTCTCATAATAAGCCCACGTCATAAGCCACCCTCCTAGTAATACTATGAAAGAGGTATTAGAGAATAAATGTTAGTCAAAGTAATTATGTTAGTCATAATTGTTAGTTTATTACCAAGCTCGGTTTGTGGGCTTTTGGTCCACTAGGGTTTCTCTCTTGTAATCTCTATATATTGTGATGAATAATACAAATCATCATACGGGGTTTTCATCGTCTAACAAGAGGGCCCTCACTCTTTTTAACAAAATTTGATCTACTAGGGTTTTAAGTAAAATCTCACAGCGGGAATTTGGTCCGGTGATGGCAGGTCCAGAAAGCAGCAGGTCGGTGGAGTTAGTTATCTCCAACAACGACCTTTTAACCGAAATCTTAGTCAGGTTACCTGTTGTTTCACTTGTTTTGTTTAAATCCGTATCCAAACGATGGAATTCTCTTATCATAGACTACGCTGCTAATCTCACTTTAAGCCGTAACCTCGACCCGCTTTCTGGTCTCTTTCTCCAAAAGTGTAGTTATTCTAAAGGATCACACAGTTATGATTTTGTGCCGTTGGATATTCGCATTCCCTTACTCGCCACCAGCTTCACAGATGTACATGATGATGTTAGGATTCAGCATTCGTGTAATGGTTTGCTTTTATGTCGTAGTACATTGTCAGGGAATGGGAAGTTTTATGTATACAATCCGTCTGTTACTAATATGTTTAAGTTGATTCCAGAACCCGATAATGTGACATTTAATGACTTTGCTATTAGTGGTGGTTTGAGAATGGCTTTTGATCCTACTAAATCGCCTCACTATAAAGTTGTTTATGGTGAATTAATGATGGGTGATCATCCTTTGGATAGATGGGTTCAAATGCACACTTACTCTTCAGAAACGGGCAATTGGAGTCTTTGTGGGCATCAATTTCCCCGACTTAGTTTTCAATTTTTTGGGTATGGAGTTTATTGGAATGATGCCATTTATTGGACAAATTTTGAGGATAAGATTTTCAAGTTAGATATCATGAATGAGCATCCGGTTTTTACAGCCTTACAAACCCCTTTAACCTTAGATTTGAAGGTTCATTTTGAACGTGAGTTGTTTGAGTCTCGTGGTTGTTTGCTTCTTTTTGGTATGCAGAATACTTGTTCCAAACATTTTACTATTTTTGAGAAGAGTAACGTTTATTCTGAATGGTCAGTGAAGTACATCGTTTATCTTGATGACATTATAAAGCCGTTTCCCAAAAGGAGGTATGAATACCCACGTGTTTTTTGTATTGTTTTGGGAGAAAGAGAAGAAGATTGTGTCCTTGTGATGGAACTAGATAAAAAGGTTGTACAATACAAAATCGCGTCAAAAACTGTCGACACAATCTCTGCTTTGGGACCAAATGACGATCATGTTAAATGCTTTCAGTTCATTCCATCTTTTGCGAATGTGTGATTCTGTTTCAGGTATGATTTATGTAATTACGTGCTCAGTTATAGTGTTAACGCTGCAATTATTTAGATATCTCATTACTCGATTCGTTCTCTTGATTTATATGGTCAAACTCTATTTTAGTAACAGAACATTTGGTGAGTATTAAACACTAATTGCTCTGTTATGACACCCCTTTTAAAATTGTGTACAAAGATATCTCATAAACCCATTTTGGCTCTGATAATGTAGATCCTCTAAGAATAAAGAAGCATGCTAACTTAGTACGATTTGGAATTAACTTTGTCCTTAGTTAGTAGCACGTTATTTAAAATTATGATGTCTTAAGCTCAAAACAGTAAGTTGGTGTAATGCCTGCTACTTAAGGAGGTGTTTGGTATATGAGTGTGGGAATGGATTCATTCCCATACAAGATGTTGTTAAGTGTTTGGTAAACAGGCCTTTGCAAAAGGGAATGAGAGCAATAATCCAAACCTCGGGTCAGAGCTGTGCTTATATCTCATTTCCGTCGTCATCACAATCACAATTTCTGATTCAATTCAATCATCATACATTTTTCATCGCCTCATTTAGTGGTGTATGCGTTTGTCTCCGTCGATCTCGTTTTGTCTCCCATCATCTTCGTTTCTCCCTTCCTGAGTCATTGTTATTTTGTTTTGTGTAGTTATGGTTTTGTGCGTCTAATAAACATTCTAAATAGTATTTGAGGAATACGTTGGTTTTGTGTTTGTATATATTCATTAAACAAACTGAATAGCAATCATACCTACTCCTATTAAACCCTATTATTATTATACACAAACCTATAGTGATTCCTTTATGCATAGCAAACGCCCCCTAAGAAATTTCTGGCTTGTGAGAAAATGTTAGAATTGATGGCGTGATCAGTTCTTTTGATATATACAATGTGAATATTGTAGCATCTATTTGATACTCCTGTCACTCTTTGAGTATCGAATTATCATTTGACAGTAAGAGCATCTAAGGTTAAAAAAGAATTTTTTGAATTGAGAAGTACCTGCAAATTCTCCAGTTTTGAATTTACTGCCATAGATAAACTATGAATGTTTTCTTAAGATTAACGTTTTTGTTGAACAAGTGTATTACAAATGTCAATAGAAGTTATGAACTCGCCATGTACTAAGCTTATTTTTTTCCACAGATTTTGAACATCATGCAGTAGAGGAAAAGAGACATGCATCTATGGAATTTTGATAATTATCTTTAGTAAATGACAGCAATTGTGATGCAGTAAATATTTATGAAAAGCTGTAACTCAGATGGTTAAGAAAGAAAAAAAGAGTATTCCTCGTTATTGTCCGTATGCAGACCAGTATTGTAGTATATTCTTTTTGTTTCATTGGAATTGCTACAAAATTTAGCAACAGAAGGTTAAAGATATCTTCCTCCCGATATTCCAAATGTACATTTGCCATTTGAGCTTGCGAAATAGGACCTCTCTCTTTGGTTGCGTTAACTGTTTTATCATTAAACTGCAGAAGTTTGGTCGTTGTGTAACCATTTTTATATTTGTTGTAGGTGAGTTTGTTTTCAGAACCATGTACTGTTAAGAATGGTCAAAATGGCCCTCTACTAAGCCCTGTAACGGCATTCTGTTTGATTTTGTTCGTCTCGTACAACTTTAATGATGTCTGATTCTCCATCTTCCCCTTAGCTTCAAAGGAGGATCCTGGACAACACGACATCTACAGACTAAATAATCTGCTTTCCATACTTTGCAAGCGGGGCTGTTTGGTGCCAAAATCAGTGATAGTGTATCTATTGTTTTTTTTATCCTTAATTTGTTGATGTGTTGTTTGGGATATGCTATATCTGATGTATATCACATTGCTGTTTGTTGTATGCTGCTTCTGTTGTACTTTGTTGTATGGTATTGTTTGAGATATATTTTATACCTTACGGAATACAAATTCGTTAGGTGATGCAAGATGTACGAAAACATCATTGAGCTCTACTTGGTACACGGAAATTGAAACCGATTCTCTCTACTATTTACATCCATTTTGAAACAAAAAATTTCAAATATTCACTGTGAATCATTGAGCTCATTTTTCGGGTCGAACTCAATGCTTGATAATAAAGTCGACTCGGACGAGCTTGAGTCGAGTTCAAGCTCAAGTTATTCGACAAGAGTTCGACTCATTCTAACTGTCATACGAAATAAAAGAATGACGGTCAGAGCTAACAATGAGTTATCCACCCGGAGATAACGGTTGGTTCTAAATAACTAACAAAGAGCCATGAACATGATCAAGAAAACATTGTACATGATAACAAATCGCGTTAGCAATTCGAATGAATCTATATGATGACATTAAGAAAATATTTGTTTCGACTTTCGACTAGCTATATCCATTTTTGCTAGTTTACATGTACCAATTCAACAATTGAACCACTCCTCTAAAAAGACATTAAAGTGAAATGAACTTCTACTTCAAAGTAAAAAAGACATTTTTGCTAGCTATATCCATTTTTGCTAGTTTACATATGCCAATATTGTCTTTCATGGGTTATGGGTTTCAATACCGTTTTTCACAGTGTATTGGAGAGGTTGAGATGTAAACAACTCTACCCCTACCAAAAGCAGAGAGGCTGCTTCCGGTTTTACTAAAGGTAAAAAAGAACCTCCGACCTTGCAAGAGCTAAAAATCGAACCCTTGACCTCTAAATGACATTTTTGTCTTAATAGTATAAATTAAAAGATAATATTTCATAACAAGTACGTTTAAAAGTCTGAATTTTTAAGTCTTTCTAAAAATAAATATCATAAATGTCATAAACGTCATAAATAAGTATAACAGATACTCACAAGTCATTTTACCAATAGTTCACAACATTTTGTGAAAACAATGATGTTTTTCTTTAACTAAATGCAGCATAGTATTCTCGTATAAAATGCTCATGTGATGCTATTTTTTCATTTAATCTGTTTTTTCTTTTAATCATTTTTTTCTTTTAATATGAAGGGAGAATTTTATATATACCCAAAACAAACTTCATAATTTCATATTTATCCAAATGACAAGTTTTCAATGCACATGTACAATGCTTTTAAAGCATGTGTTGTTGAAATATGAAATTATGAAATTTGTTTTGGGTAAGAAAGAGTACAAGGGTTCTCATCCTAAGTGTGCTAAATGTTTGAGCAGGTCAGACACTTGCTAACGTAGATAACAATGTTTTTCTTCATCTCATGCCACCAATACACATCTCTAAGGTCGTGGTATATCTTATCCGCTCTGAGATGAATCGAGTACCTTGATTTATGTGCTTCATCCATTAATAGGGTCCTTACGTTGCCCACTAGTGGAATCCAAATTCTTCCTACGAAGTACATCGCGTCGTCGTCCTTACGCTCCATTTGTTTGTCAATCCTCGCAGAGCTTCACCTTGCACATTATCTTCCTTGAATGCTTCCTTTTGGGCTTCGAGTATCTTGCCTTTAAACCGAACCGAATAACCCAAATTACATAATCTTAATTATTTATATAGATTTTTAGAAGAAAAAAAATCAACCCTAAAAAGTGCTATTTTTATACAAGGGGTGGCAATCGAATCGTGTTCAGGTTCGCTGATCAACGTGTTATTATAACCTCCACCCAAACACGGCCCATTTATTAATCGTGTCAAGAAATTCAACCATAACCCACACCTTCATAATATGTGTAACCCATTTGTGACTCATTTAACTTGTTTAAATAAATAAGTCAAACGGTGAGTACGATTGCTGCTTTGTCGATTTAACTATTTTAAACGCAAAAATGATATGAGGATATAAAAAAATGATAAACATAACTTACAAATAGTTTGATGACAATTTCAATGATATTTGAGTTGCTATTGTAATTCACTCATATTAAGTAGATAATAAAATACAATTAATACAAATTCAACATAAAATCCATTTATATAACTTGGATTTTAATTCAACAATTAATACAAATTCAACATAAAAAGATAAAATATATAACTTGGATTTTATGTTGAATTTGTATTAATTGTATTTTATTATCTACTTAATATGAGTGAATTACAATAGCAACTCAAATATCATTGAAATTGTCATCAAACTATTTGTAAGTTATGTTTATCATTTTTTTATATCCTCATATCATTTTTGCGTTTAAAATAGTTAAATCGACAAAGCAGCAATCGTACTCACCGTTTGACTTATTTATTTAAACAAGTTAAATGAGTCACAAATGGGTTACACATATTATGAAGGTGTGGGTTATGGTTGAATTTCTTGACACGATTAATAAATGGGCCGTGTTTGGGTGGAGGTTATAATAACACGTTGATCAGCGAACCAATGTGCCAAAATATAATTTATTGAATGCGTGCATGCAATTATTGATGTTTCTGTCAGTTCTGCTCGCACTAAGAAAGGTTCTGAAAAGAAAGTCTCACTATAAATATATATATATATATATATATATATATATAATAAAAAAAAATATATATTATTAAATTCACGTTTTAACTTGTTTAATCCTTACTCAAGCCAAACACAACCCGTTTATTTATGGGTTGACCTGTTTTTAACCCAAACATGTTTATCCTCAACCTAAATCTGTTTAACTCGTTTATCTTGTCCTACAGAGAATTACGAGGGTGTATGTTTAGGCTTATATGTGGGCTTATTGATGGTGTCACGTGTACGTCATCAAAATGTGCAGATGAAAACACTTATGAAAGTTCGTTACTATTGTAAAACTTTTTAAAAGTACACGTAGTAAATCGATACATTTAGAAAAGTTCGTCGCATTTTAAAAGTACCCTGCTACTATATGAAAAAGTTTTGTTCCAGTCTTTTAACACAAATTGTTCAATTAGGGTTTTAAATAAAATCTCACAGCTGGAATTTGGTCGCGTGATGGCAGTCCATAAAGCAGCAGGTCGGATGGATATTTAGTATATCTTCTCCAACACGACCTTTTAAAAAACCTATTAAAAAAACCGAAATCTTAGTCAGGATACTGTTGTTTCACTTGTTTGTTTAAATATCCGTATCCAAACGATGAAATTCTCGTATCATAGACTACTCTGCAAATCTCAACTATACGCCATTAAACCACACGACCCGCTTTCTGGTCTCTTTATGATTATCCACTCCTTCCACAAAGACTTGTGCACCCATAATCTATTCAAATAACCAAAGTTAGTCAACTGCACCTAAATTTGACTAAATAAAGAATAGGGGATAAATTAAATACAACAGGTGATGTTTTCTATGGAATGAGCTTACCGATAATACAACTCTAACTGGAAGTGTCTGGTGACGGGGTTGTATGGTAACAGTTACTGGAGGGACCAAGGGTAGATCCTGCAATCAACAAGAGATGCCTATCAGGAAGATAAAAGAATATCGTGTAAAAATCATTAT
>BQNB010005918.1:24868-99927 GCA_026074375.1 Tanacetum coccineum | reverse complement strand
CCCAACACTTTTGTGATCGGATTATGAGCGTATGTAAAAATTGAAAAGTTAATAAGCTTAATTTTGATGGCTTATGAGATTATAAATTTGAGCTTATAGCTTAAATGAGTTGATAAGCTCAAGTTGGTATACTCATAAGCCATAAAGATTGAGTTTATTGGCTTTTTCAGCTTTTACATAAGCTTATAATCCCATCAAGTAAGCTTAAACAAACACCCTTGCTGCTTATGTGCTTGAAAATAAGCACGGGTAAAACTAGATTTTACAGAACCTATGTTGACTGACATCACGTGATAATAAGATTGAAACTCATAATGTGTCCGACATGGGGTGCAACTATTCAATTTGAAAAGCAAAGTCTTATTTGATAATGGGTGACACTTACATTTGCAAGTCCATAACTTTTGTCTGGTATCGGGTGGAAAAAGCAAAATTTTGAAATTAATCGTTGTTTGATATTAAGTGATATAAGAAACTAATTAGCATCTACTTGTGTTATGATCCCACATCGGCCAAGTATGGGATTGGTTGATGGTTTATAATGTCTAGGTGTCCCCTCCTCAAACAAGCTAGCTTTTTGAGTGAGTTCTACACTTGGACTTATGAACCGATACAAGCATAGTATGTGATAGGTTCGTATCAATTGGTATCAGAGCTAGCCCTACCTTTCGAGGTTCCAACGAGCTCGGAGTGGTGGCTTCGACCCAAAGAGGGGTGCCAACCGTGACCAACATAGCCGTGACCAACGAGGACGTTGGTTCTTCAAAGGGTGGGGTATTGTTATGATCCCACATCGGCCAAGTATGGGATTAATTGGTAGTTTATAAGTCAAGATGTCCCCTCCTCTTACAAGAAAGCTTTTTGAGTGAGTTCTACACTTGTACTTATTAATCAATACGAGCCTAGGGATATGTTCGTTTAATAAAAAAATATATATATTTAATTTCTTAAAATCAAAAGCTACTTTTTGTAGCTTATAATAATAATATATTTTTAACTCTGCTTCATTTAAATTTACAGTTACATCTTACAATTATTTTCGCCAAAAATTCAATATCTGTATATTTTTGTTTTAAATTTAAATTATTTGTTTTAACGAAGAATAAAGTCTAGTATTATAATAAATTTCAGTCAATATAAGGCCATAACTTATCTTAATATTTCATAACTTTACTTATTGTTTTTGAAACTAAAGTGTTTATAATAAGCGTGTTGAAATTAAAAGATTAAGGTTTGAGTCTCGGTTCTACCTATTTTAGTTGGTGGCTTCACTAAGTAGTCCACCTTAAAAGTAAAGCATAGACCCTCGTGGATGTTCAGGAAATTATCTCCACTACTAAAGTGGACAAAAGAATTAAGCGAAATCAATAAATATATAAAGATCTCGACCAAAAAATAAACCTTTCAATATATACATCGTCAATTGAAAGCGAAATCAATAAATATATAAAGATCTCGACCAAAAAATAAACCTTTCAATATATACATCGTCAATTGAACTCCATAAGTAGATAACAAATTAAGCGAACTCCATAAGTATCAGATTTATAATTTCATTTGTATATGACATATTTTATAAATGATTTATATGCAACTACGAAAGTTTAAAAGGGACACATAGTAATGTAAATTGAATATATATGCAATTTTTGAGCTTTTGAAAGGATATATATGCAATTATGAGTTTAAGTTGTATATTGCAATTTTGAGCTTTTAAAAGAATATAGGGATTAAGCCGTTAAATAGCAACGAACTTTTTCAAATGTATCGATTTGGTACGTGTACTCTTTAAAAGCAGTACAATAGCAACGAACTTTCAATAAGTGTTCCGATATGCACATTTTGATGACGCGTCGTACATGAAAGGCTGACACGTGGCATCATTTATAAAGAAACACGTCATCAAAATGTGGAACACTTATTGAAAGTTCGTTGCTATTGTACAGCTTTTAAAGAGTATACGTACCAAATCTGTACATTTGAAAAAGTTTGGCTTAATCCCAATTCTTCCAAAATTCAAATGCAAAAACTTCTTGTGCACTTACTTTTTTCTAAACTTTGAAATAAACAGAAAAAAATTCATTGTTTTTCATTTCAGATCTCCTTTCTTCGAATGTTTTGGGTTTCTTTTTCTTCTTTGTAGACTTTCAAGAAGAAAGAATCTTTCGGTTTTAACTCTCCCGTATATACATTATAAAGATAAAGACTAGACTGATTCGAGGATTTACGGTTTCGCCTCCCCAGTTTCATAATCCAGGTTCGTAGATTTCAATAATAGAATTGCAACCTAATCATTATATTTAAGTTGTAAATCTTTTGCCTTAAATATTCAATATTGTAGAAATCATGTTGATAACCATTAGCTACAATTAAAATTATTCTAAAAATTAGTGTCACAACAAATAATATCATAAATAATGGGAATGCTAATGGATACCATAACCCTACGTAAATCATATTTGGCTCAACTCTAATCTATATAAATAAGAGAAAAGTGCAAATATGCTCCCTGTGGTTTGCAAAAATTACAGACTTACTCCCCAACTTCACGAAAGTGCAGGTGGCCTCCCCAGTTTGAAACTTTCATTGCACTCGTGCTCCCTGCCAGGGAGCACGAATGCAATGGGAATTGAAACTTCCATTGCACACGTGCTCCCTGCCAGGGAGCATGAATGTGACACAAGTTTCGTTTTGAGGAGGCCATCTGCACTTTCGTAAAGTTGGGGAGCAAATCTGCAAATTTGGGAAACCACAGGGAGCATATTTGCAGATTTCTCTATAAATAAAGTCCAACAACTTTCTTTAGCACTAACTGAAAAATCTCAAGAATAAAAAAACATGTCTTTCAAAAGCTTCACCGAAAGAACCTAATTATTTTCACGTAAAACATCGTTTTCTTATTTTTAGAATCTATAAACGATCTCAAAAGAAAATGCAGGGTGCGTATGACGAAGTCAACAGACTAACTAAGGAGATCGATGATAAGGAAAAACTTGTTATCATGTTTGTAAAAAATGCGTCAATAAAACGGCATAAAATATGAAAATATTTATAAATTTATATATTTATATCATATTTCAAATATATTGAGTTTACAAAAAAGTGTTATACATAAGGAATAAAGTCAATGAACTATTTTTGCATGTAATCTAATTAAAAACCATTTTTATCGAAATTGAATTCAAAAAAGCCTCCACGTATCACGCCTTATCACATTTTTCCACTTCTCATCTCACGTCACGCCTTAAGCCTACGCCTTGGTCTATTGCGTAGCGTGAAGGTCAAACTCAATTCTTGCCAAAAAGCCTTAGGACCCATATACAGGGCTTTTAGAACCATGCTAAAAACCCACTCATTTGATAAAAAATGGGTTTTTATATCCTGATTTCATATTTTGATTATACCTCATACCAAACATTCATGTTTAGTATTGAAAGTATTCTCTCAAAGCTATGCCCATCAAATAAACACACCCTTAATCTTGATCACAAAATAAACAAATTTTAATTTAGTTTCTGGTAGCATGCAAATTATTCAAATTTGTTGCGATTTTAAACAAAAAAACATACGAAGTTTAAATAAACTCTTGCAAGCTGTGAAGCCATAATTAACAAAATTTAAGGAGTGTCACTAAAATCTCCCGAAAGTTTCACTAAAAGTACCTCATAGGTATTAGTTTTTTGAAACCGGGGTTTTTGTCTTTGTTGCTTACGAATGCAATTGACGTGTGCTCGATAGTAAACATGATAAAGCCTTCACTTTTGAAAGATTAACGTGTCAATTTCATGATTGTTTGTACAATATAGGATTTAAACATTGAATCTTTCACATTCGGTCATGATAGTCATAAGAGCATCACCAATGTATTTAACCATTTTGAGTATAATACAATGCTACATATGCATACTGTAAATCATTTACAACCCATTAAACCCACTACAGAGAAATGGTAGGGCTTTTAGAAAAAAAGTAATGAGAATGAGATAAGAGAGCCTATAATTGGAGTTTAAATATGATGGAAACAGAGAAAAACTTTTTTCACACCTACTATTCGCACAATGCAAATGAGTGATGAGTTGGCGTGTAAACTATTTCATTAAACTTTATCAAGTCACTTCATTGTGGATGTCCTAAGTTTTTTTTTACCATTTTCTTATCTCGAGGTAGTTAGAAAATGTCTCTAGATTGTCATCGAGCTATCCTTTAAGTGTCATCAAAAACTTAAATAAATCATTGTTTAATGTCTCTAGATTGTCATAGCGGCATGGTACAGCAAGATCGAAGCATATTTTGTTCGAGAAGGTTTTGCAAGGTGTTCTTCTGAACACACACTTTTCACAAAGTCGAAGGAAGGAGGTAAGCTTTTAATAGTAAGCATTTATGTTGATGACTTAATATATAGAGGAAATGATAAGAGCATGTGTGATGAATTCAAGAGTTGAATGATGCTGGAATTTGACATGTCTGATTTGGGAAAGATGAGGTATTTTTTAGGATGAGGTGATAACAAAGTCCCATGGATTTATGTTGTGTCAAAGAAAATATGCCTGTGAAGTTTTGGCTAGGTTTGATATGGGGAACAGTAACCCCGTGTTAAATCCTATAGTTCCAGGTACAAGACTTGTGAAGGATGAACATGGAACCAAAGTTGATGTAACATTGTTCAAGAAGATGGTTGGTAGCTTAATGTACTTGACAACCACAAGACCTGATCTAATGTATGGAGTTAGTCTCATTAGTAGATATGTGGGCTGTCCAACATTGGAGAGCTGGAAAAAGGTTACTTAGGTATCTGAAAGGAACAACCGAGTTGGGGATCTTTTACAAGAGGAAAAGCAAGGAGAGTCTGGAAGTATACACCGATAGCGATTATGCTGGTGATATGGACGATCGTAGGAGTACCTCTGGGTCTGCTTTCTTACTTGGTTCAGCAGCCAGCCCGTTCCTTTGGTCTTGGAAAAAACAACCTATATCACACGTCTCTACTACCGATGATCAGAATATGGTACTGCAAGCATCATGTGCTATGGTCAATGCTTTTGTTAAGACGAATTTTGGAAGAGCCTTGGTCACAAAGAAGAGAACACTAGTGATAATTTTGGTGTGACAACAATGTCCTACAATACAACTCTCTAGTAAGTCATTCTTCATGGCGAAGTAAGCATATAGACATACGATTTCAAAAAGAAATACGAAACTCAAAAAGAATGAAAAGTACCTGTAAGTAGGAGGATTGTTTGGCCAAAAATGATAGTTAATAGCAGAAGGTGGCCATATTACATGAAACAAATGAGTCCACACCATCCTTTCTTCCTTGAACTTCTTTTTTGAAGCTTGGTCCATAGCCCCACACTTTGTAACCATTTGGTTTAGCAATCACTTCTACTTCTTTTTCTTCTTGTGTAGCTTCAAAAGAATTCTTTTCCGACTTTTTGTAACTTGCTAATCACTTCACTTGGTATCCCATGGTTCACCACTTGGAAAATACCCCAATCCTTGCTCGCTTTTGATATCAAATCCGCCAAGGATTCGTTATCCGTCTGGCTAAAGTCGATCACTGGAACCTCCAACTTCACCCCATGGAGAGTGGTCGTTGCTGGTTGTTCGTTTTCCAGTCTTATGAACTCACTTGGGATTGTGCCTTTTAGGTTTGAGAGTGTTGCTATTTCTTGAACTCTTTCCACCTCCATTATGTGTGCTTTGCTGTTTGTTTTGGCACTCTTTCTTTTACTTTTATATTGTTGTAACTACCCTCATGAAAAGTTGTTAAAAAAAAAACTTTAATGAATACAATGACAGAAACATCGGTAGAAAGTTGTTGTCGCAAACAACGATCATGATATTAAACTCATGAAACATTGTCGACGTGGTTGAATCATGTTCGGTTGATACAACTACCAAACAGTGGATTTAAAATAAAAAGGGTTTTTCTAACATGTGCCTCAGAGGCACATGTTAAGGTGGGGACATCATGCTGTGTGTCACAGCCTGATTGGCCAGCAGTTATTTATGGGAGTTGAGATCCTCAAAAAACAAGGGCAAAAAAAAAACAAATGGGTTAATCCTAACCACTCATTTTTTCATCATCCACTTTCCCACCTTTTTCTTAAAACTCAAATATCTAGCAAACGATAAATCGTTAAACAAAAAAATACAAACCATCGCGACGAGCATTTTTTTTATCTTTCTATAGAGGGGCACTTATTATATACTTATCGACGAACTTTTTTTCGAATGTTTTTTATTCAATCACGTCAGAAAAAATCTCATTGGGATTTTTTGAAATCACATTAGACTGTGATACAAATCATCATGTTGATTTTTTCAAACGTATTGAAAAAAAAAGGAAAAAAAAGTTCGTCGAAAGATATCAGCAACGCAACGAGTTATTGTTTTTTTATCTTCTATAGAGGGCACTTCTATATATACTTTTCGAAGACAATCTCTTTTTTTCGATTTTTTTTTCAATCACTGTTCCGAAAAATCACAATGAATATTTTGTATCACAAATCACATGTGATTTTATGAAATCACATGAGATTTTTGTATCACAAATCACATGTGATTTTATGAAATCACATGAGATTGTGATACAAATCTCATGTGATTTTTTCAGATGTGATTTTTCGACGAACTTTTTTTTCGAATTATTTTTTTTTTCAATCACGTCTTAAAAAATCACATGAGATTTGTATCACAAATCACATGTGATTTTGTGAAATCACATGAGATTGGTGATGACAAATCCTCATGTGATTTTTTAAGACTGTGATTTGAAAAAAAATCGAAAAAGATTCGCCGAAGTATCACAACAGTATTTTTTATCTTTCTATACGGGGGGGCACTTCTATATACTTTCGACGAACTCTTTTTTCGAAAAAAAAATTTCAATCACGTCTGAAAAAATCACATGAGATTTGTATCATAATCACATGTGATTTTATGAAATCACAAGAGATTTTTCCAGACGTGGCTGAGAAAAAAAATCGAAAAAAAAGTTCGTCGAAAGTATATAGAAGTGCCCCTCTATAGAAAGATGATTTAATTCTCGTCGCGATGGTATGTTTCGTTTTGCGTAACGATTAGACGTTATTTGAATATTTAACTTTAAAAAATAGGGTGAAAGTGGGTTTTTTAATTAAATTAAAATAAGAATTAATCTAAACCATTAGATGAAAATAAAATGGATGGATAAGATGAAGCGGTTTGTTCTTTTTTTTTACCATGTTCCTTATGGAACTTTTCTCGGGCCTGATAATGATTAATAACAATAATTGCTGACCAATCAGGCTGTGACACACAGCCTGTGTCCCCACCTTAACATGTGCCCCTGGGGCACATGTTAAAAAAACCCAAATAAAAATACCTAGCGCAACTACCACATGTAGAAGGCGAGGTTCGTTTTCTTATGTTTGTACTTTTTGCCAACAAGAAGCAATTATATCAACCAAAAACCTTTGCTAAATGGTTTTGCTACAATTTATACTTTATGCGCCCCACAAAATTAATTTAGGCACTAGTGTGTCCGAGTTGATATGCACACCATACAAAGTGATGTGCACACCACAAAATCACATGTGTAATGCATATGGTACAACACCACATATGCATTTTTGTAATGTGCACATGGTGTGCATATCACCTCCCTTCTTGAATTGAAGTTGTAACTGTCAATTTGTCACCATAACGTGCAAATCATAATTAGTTACTAACTTTTCATGCTTCATTTCTTAAACTGTTTTAAATTAACATTTCGTTCTCTATAATATAACTGAAGTTTGATAAAGTTTGAAAATGTTCTTACTTGATGTTAATAGAGTTTCTATTGGGTAATACAACTTGTTGCGATGGTTACACGTGTTGTCGATGACGGATATCTTCGTGATAATCATGAAGAAAAACAAAATAAGAATCGATAACACTACAAGCATGGTTCACTTGTTTTTACCAATCCTCTCCAATTCGTTTTTGGACAACTTTTATTGGCTAGCTGAACCAGTGGCGACTCCGATTCCGAGTTGAGCCCATTGGTCCGGTTCGATTTTTAAAACTATATGTACTATCCACTTTTATGAAGCTTTGTATGTTTTGTTAGTTTGTATAATATATATAATCTATCTATTATTATAAAAGATTGAGTCCCTTAATTTATTATGGAGGTATCCATTATGAGGGGTGCAAGACAAATAGCACTATGTACACAACCCTCATGCAATAGCCATTAATGTATCAAATTGATTTTATCTTTTATATAAGAACCATTAATGCATCCAATTGATTTTACACGGCCATGCAAGAAGTGTGTAAGTCCCATTATGTACGAAAACGTATTAAAAAGGACGACAACATATGAAAACAAATAAAACCGGACTAAAACGTCCGAAAACGGATAAAAACAAACGAAAACGTACGAAAACAAATAAAAATGAATAAAAACGTATTTATAGTTTAATACTAAACATATGTTAAATGGAACGGCATCCCAACATCACTGACTCATGACTACTTTTTACAACTAATATAACCACAACACCAAAACTCTAATGACCAACAAGACTAAGCCAAAAACGCCAACAACAATGACACACAACCCATCTGAAACACATTAGATATAATCCGTGTGCATCGCACGGGTCTGCATGCCTCGTAATAGGTATTTTTCATTTTAGAGGTGTTTTAAAAAGAACATTAATTAGTGTGTTTAATTAGTTTATATTTTGTGTTGTAATGTTTAATTTTTATTTTTTAGTCAATTAGTGTAAGAAAAGTCATTTTTATGTTTTCTTAGTCAATTGTAGCTTGTTTAGATCGTATAATTTGAAAATATTATTGTACTTTAAGTGTTGAGTGTTTTAAGAAGAATATTGATTATATATGTTGACTTGATGTATTTATGCATTAAAATCAGTTTGTGTAAACATAACTTTTTAATTTGTATTACTTAAAATGTTTTATAGTTTGTATTTTGATTAGTTATATAATACTAGCTTCAAGGCTCGTCGTTGGGCGGCGAGCTTTAAGATTTTGTTCAAAGAAATATTTACATTTTGATAGTTGTTCGATATTATTTTGGGTTGTTTCAACTATTACCTATCATTTAGATAACTTGGTCTAATTTTTGTTTTACGTTATCATTTACAACACATAGTTGTTTCATTATTGTTTTTAGAATTCAACGATAGTTGATATAATATTGACAAATAATTGTAATTAGCAAGAGAGTTTATAAAATAATATTAAGAAACATTGATGTAACAAAAAAATAAAATAATATAACATAGTATATTACTTTATCATATATATGTACTCATATGCATGTATCTTGTTTTGACAGATTCTACATTATTTAATTAAGAATGAGTCAACTTTCGAGTTTATTACATTTTCATTCTGATTGGTATTTTAAGATTTAGGGTTTTCATAGACTTGGAAGATTGGGTTAAGTAGCTAAACAAGGGTTTAGATCATATTGTTCATCATCCTACATCATATTAAGGTTACCTAAAAACCTTAATCTCTTTACATTCATGATTTTATGTGTATATAATGGCTATGTAGTTAATCACCATCTAGGAAACTTATTTAACTTGTAAAATTGATTTTTACGCTTGGTTATGATTTGGTATGCTTTTACATATGTTATATGAATTTTAATATCATGTTATAATGGAAGTGTAAGTAATGTACAAGTATGGTTTATGTATAAAAAGTGTATATAAATAAGTTATCTAAAAGGTGCATTTATAAAAGTTCATTAACAAAATAAGTATGTAGACTTATGGATCTTGTGATTCTTGGATAATCTTTGGACAAATCATGGACTAGGGACCTTAAGGATGTAAGACATGTGATATTAAGTGTTGTAATGGACTTGTAACAAAGTGGCTAAACTAAAAACGTATAAAATCAAGTTTTAATCATATTTATACAAAATGACCAAAACCTTCTGTTAGAATTCGAAAAAAAGTATTTATTTTATATTTTTATAAAATATTACACTTCATGAGGATTCCAAACAGGTAAGAAACTCAAAAAACCGATTTATAACGAAGGAGATACGTAATTTACAAGTTATACGATAATAAACGAGTTTATAAAAGAAATTTTAAAACAAAATTTGCAAACCACTTCTGATATGAAATGTTGGTTAATTTTCTCAGATAGTACTTATTTTTAGGATTCCAAAACATTAAGATTCATAATTTTTGGATCAATAACGAATGAGTTATGAATTTTGCAAGTTTACGATAATTAAAGTTTATAAAAATAATTTTATAAACTATGAACAGTAAAAATTACTATTCATCTCAGATATATATTTTTGAAAAATATCATACTTTGATAGAACTTTTAATTTCAAAGACGTGCTCGAAAGAATCACTAAAAACAAAGTTAAAACGAATAAGATACGACATTTACGAGTTTACGACGATTAATTTTATAAAAGTATATGAACAGTAAAAAGTACTGTTCACCAGTAGGTTGAAAATATGAAAATGTAATGTTTTTATAACTCATCTTAATACGAAAGCGTGGACATAAGAAACGGGCTTAAAACAATAAAGTTACGTCGTTTTTACTAAAGAGATATTTATAAACGTTTTTACTTTATAAATATGATTTCATAAATGCAATTAGATGGTGATGTAGCTATATAGAATTATATATGGTATTAGTTAATCAAAGTGCTTAGTACTTATAAAGTATGTATGACCATTTCAATCCTTATAAATGTAAATGTTGGTGAGTTCATAGAGTTTTGTAAGTATAAATGTAAATGTTGGAATCCAAAGATTTATAAAGTATGTATGACCATTTCAATCCTTATAATAATCCCCAAAGATGTAAGAGTAAATGTAGAACCTAAAAAGTTTAGTGTTTATTGCTTCGCAGCAATATAATGAAAAGTGTTCAAAAATTAGTAATGTTCATAAAGTAGTATGGACAGTGATATCATTGATTTTCCAAAATGTATGGGTTTATTGTAACAGATACAGTACCACATAAATAATATCTACTGTTGCGCTAAGCTCATGACACTTAAGCTCGACATCTATGTATGTAATTTAATGTAAATAAAGGCCCGTGTAGATGTTCAAACCCGTAACATCTAAATTGTTCTGACATGTATGCATTCGGGTTTCAGTACAGTCAAAATTAGTAAGAGCTACTCACCCGAACAGGGATGCCAATCCCAAATAGATCTATTTATACACTCGCGCTTCCTTAACCGGTCCTTCAGTCAAGAATTTAACAGTTCATGATAATGGGCAATGGTGGGTTTAGTTACTTAGGCAAACATGTAAACAGGAAATGATAACCGAAAACACTTGTGTCCAATAAAAATTAACCATTGTATTCGTAAATAGCTTTGAGTACTTAAATCCATAAGTAGAAAAGAGTGTGATATAAATCAAGTAATTAAATTTGTAATGAGTATGTAAACAATTTGTATTGAGTATGTATTCTCCCCAGAGATTTGTAAAGTAAATGTAAAACAAGTGAAAGAGGGGCTATAAACTCACATCGATGTTGAAGAACAATTGACAGATTGGCATCTACTATGCCAACTCAACGGAAGATGAACGGCTCGATCAAGAAGTTGTAACTAACCTTATCGATTATATCCTACTCGCCTAGAATAATGTACTTGGTTTTCCGATGAATGAGTATGTCAACGTGACACGTTGATAAAAGATTTAGATTTAATGTTGTAATAGTTTGGTGGTTGGTTAAGTAAATAAATCAAAAGCATATATAATTCATAGGATGAATCATATAGCAGAGTATGTAATATACCCCGTATATACTACATATGAAAAATAAACAATTATATAATTCATATGGTGAATTATATAATAAGACAAACAATCAAATGAATAATTTGAAATATATAATACTTTGCAAATTTTATTTAAGAAACGTGAGTAAGTGATTAAACCAAATAATTCGACACGTTTTAGAAAATCACCTCTTAAATAAATAAAAGTTCTTAGCATAAAAGTAAACGTACGTTTTAAAGTTATAAATCATGTACACTATGTTTTTAAAGCTTTTACAAAGGTTATGCTGTTAATTTCTAGTTGACAATTATAAAATATAAAATAATATTTTATAATATAGTATATTGTTTCCTTGACGGTTTGCTAAAATAGTTATCCCATTTGAAAAGTATAGTTTTCGTTCGTTTATCCGGTTATTGTATAATACAAATTATCATATCTTTAAAATATAACTTAGTCCCTTTTATCTTGGTTTCTAAAATAATAGAGGCTTTAGTAAAACATTACTAAGTATAAAAACTTATATAACTTTCGTCATGACTTTCCCATTTATATAACGTTTTCCATTTTCGCAAAACTCAACGTTTTCCCTTAATCAATATATGTTGCAATTATTCGCGTTTCAATGTTTCAAATGCTCGCGTGTTCTAGATATGATATATATGTTATTATATATAAACTAAACAAAATAATAAATATTATATTTATTTAACCATTTTAAACCACCAATATATATATCCGGTTTATAATTTATAAAATATTACGATATAATTATTATTCGATTTATGTTAACCCAAACGCACCCTTGCTGCACAATCAAACACCGCCAACTGCACCACCAAACGCACCCTAACTGCTACTAACCCAAACACCCCTTATTGTTGTTAACAGCCCAACCAAACGCACCCTTTGCGTTTTCTGATAAACCAAACGCACCCCTTGTGGTGTTTTCATCAAAACCAAACGCCCTTGTTGCGTCTTTTAAAACAGAACGAACACCCCTAGCTGTTAATCCGCTACACCAAACGCACCCCTTTTCTATGAAAAACCCAACGCCCCTTGTTAGTGCTCCCTAAGTCAAACGCACCCTTCCTGGTGGTTTAATTAAACCACACGCACCCTAGTCGGCTAAGAATAGAACCAACGCACCCTTGATGCCACTATGAAACTCAACGCACCCTGCTGGTGCAAGCTTAAACCAAAACGCATCCTATGGCTGAGTATAACAACATACCAACGCACCCTACTCGCTGACTTGGAAAGCAAACACACCCTTGTGTTAGCCACCAAACAGACGCACCCTTTTTGGCTTGCACCGAGCATCAAACGCACCCTATGTGGTGCGGCAATGAAAAACCAAACGCACACTCGTGCGTTACACAGCCGACCCGACACACCTTTAGGTTGATTACACCAAACCACACGCACCCTTCGTGGTGCCGAATCGAAACCAACCAAACAAACACCCTTCGTGGGTTAACGACAGAACCGAACGCACCCTCATGGAGAGAGTGACGAGGTGATAGAGATGGTTGTGGAGGTTGCGGTGGCGGTGTGGCAAGTGGTGATGATGATGATGTATGGTGTTGATGATAGATTCGGTGGTGATGTGGATGATGGTGGAGGGTGGCGTGGCTCGGCTGGAGTGGCCGGAAATATCGCCGGATTGTGGCCGGAAAATATGGGAGGCGCCAGAAAAATGTTGAGAGAGATATGTGTGTTGGATAATGTTATTATATGATTAGAAAGATATATAAAAAAATGGCAAGGGCATCATAGTGTAGGGTTAATTTTATAACTAATTACACAAGGACCGAAAGTGTAACTTTCGTAAGTAATTGGTTCGGGACTCGTTTGAGCCACTTATCGGATGATTCAAAATACGAAAGTTGCGTCATTGCGTTCCAAATAATTTTTCCCATAAAATGAGTATTCACTCGACTAGTATTTTATAAATATTTTTATAAAATATATTTAAAATCATTATTATTTGTTTGGTACCATTGGGTGTCGCGGGTAAACTTTGTCTGTAAAAATAAAACTTTACTTTGAACATTCGCGTTTTTAAACAAACGCCACTGAATAAAATGATGACTACTTTATTAAATATTTTTATTTAATAAAAAGTGTTAATTAAATATAATTTAATTATTTTCTTGTTTTTAAAACCTTGCGAGGGCATTTCAGTCACTTTCTGACTGTTTTCGGGTCTCGGGCGAAACTAAAAAGATATTTGGAATATCGTTTTACATCAAATTGCTTTAGAGTCCGAGTCGTGAAAACAACGTTTAGCATGTCGTTTTTGATAAGTCAGCTTAGAAATAACATATATTTTCTCGTTTTCTTTTCAAATAAATTTGAAAACTAATTTCGTAATGAGAGATAAATAATAATAACTGTGATTTATTATTTAAATTTTTTTTCAGGAATTTACCGGTTACGCGGTAATCGCTTTTATGTGACCGTAAAAAGTCAAAAAGTCAGACCCGAAAGGTTAAAGGGTAAAATAGTCATTTAAAAATCCGAAAATTCTCAGTTGTTACAAAGGTCCTGACATGATCATCTAACCCAGGACCTTGATGAAGTCTGAAGAAGATTTATTGTACAGTATATACCATCTCATTTGAGAAATCTCTAAAGTCTTCAATGGTAACATGATCATACCTAGACATGGTTCATTCAGCACAGTTCCAACTGGATGATCTTCATATTGAACTGATGAGTTAAACTTGGTTGACCTGAATTAGTCATGAATATCATCAACATGCTTTCTCTTCTTTCTTGCAATATCATTCAGCTTGTCAATGGGGGTCTTGTTCACTAAAGCGTTTGTTGAAGTTAATTTCTTGCTCAGCTTCAGTTTTATGCAGATAATTCATTCTTGTCTTGATTTACCCATAGATGGTTGACCATCCAACTCCTTTTCTGTTTGGACAAGCCTGCATTACATCTCTCTATTCACTAAGGTGAAAGTCACTGGCTTTGAAATCAGGGATGATTTCATTAGTTCAATCCTCCCTATATACCTTCAGTGTGATGAGGCCTTTTCTTGTAGGAACATCACATATTGTGATTCTTGATTGTACCCTTCTGTTCAGCATTTTGTCACACTATTTTTCATACTGTAACTTGGCTTTATAAAAGCCTTTCACAACATCGATACCTAGAAGATTAACCAGTTCTTCTTTTCCCAACTCCCCTTCCTGTTTGGCCAAATCAGCTTTGACTTATTCCTCAATCCTCTTTTATTCTTTGATTTGTTCAGCTGTTAAATGGATGTGATCACCTCCTTTAGTTTCAAAGTCAAATTTCTTTAGTTTCTTCTTCTTGGAGGATTCACCCATGAGACCAGTCAAATTGGCTTTATGAGATTTACTTTTAGTACCTTCTTCTTCAACATCCTTTAAATACATGGTTTTCTTGCCATTGTCTTTCTTGATTAGCTCCCCCTCAGTTTGAGGAGAGCTCTTTGAGGGACTGGATAAGAAAGGAGATTGGAATTGTGTTGTTGTGGAAGTGATGATTGGTGGAATGATAGATGGAATGAAACTTGTTATTTCAAGTATTTTTGTTGGTTTTGGTGGTTAGTTAAGGTTTCCTTTTCTGCATCTTTTTCAGTTCTTTGATTGAATCGCTAAGTGATTGTTGCTTGTTTTGTGTTCTTCTCTCCTTCAGCAATGTGAGTGCCAGCTTGGCCTGCTGAAGGAACACCTTGGTTACTAGCTTTTTGTGATGCATACTCAACAGCTTGTGCAAACCTGTCCAAGGCTTCAGTTACCATGCTCAAAAGACTTGGAAGTGCATCCAGAGTCTTGATTTTAGCCTGAACACTTGAGACTTAGCTTGGTACATATATAAACTCAGTTGGACGTTCCCACTTCAGCTCAGCTACTTGAGTGGAAAGACTTGAGACAGTTGAACTAAACTATTCCATCTTGGTTGGAATTACTTTCAAATCTCCTGGTAGCTCATTCTCCAGCTCATGGACATGCTTCTTTAACTTTTCGATCTCCCTAGTTAAATCATTGAACTTGGATGGGAGCTCTTTCAGCTTAGTTAGTAATGAGCTACTAAGATTATGAGAGGATAAAAGTTTTGACAATTCAGGGGAAAGGGATTTTACCAGAAGCTCAGTGAGCTGTTCTACATTTGGATATGTTGTTTGAGCTGAAAGAAAGGCTACTTCAGCTTCAGCTATGATCTTTTCCTTCTTTAACTTTAAGTTTTGAGACTGAAGGAGAAGTACTTGATTGGTCAGCTCTTGGATTTAAATGGACCTTAGAGATGGAGGATGAGAAGCTGAAGTATCTTTAGTTTCTTTTAGTTTTTCAGGCTAAACTTTTTCAACATCATCTTTTCTAGCATGAACCTCTTCCTCTTCTTCATCTTCAAAAATGATTGGTTGATCATCTTTAGGTGAGTCCAGGTCCATGAAATCAACATCCAAATTTGGGACCATCTTGGATAGATCCCCCAACTTGATTTCCTTCTTTGTATCATCATAACCGAAGAGGTTAGGAGATGTGTTGAATTCTTCCTCAGCATATTCAATCTCCTTTTCAATATAGCTGGCTCCTTTTCTTGTTGCAGGTTTAGTGAGGACAATTTCTAACCCTTCACTAACAGATTTGGTTTTCTCTACAAGAACAAGTGGGTCAGTACATGCATATATATGATCAAATAAAATAGTTTTGGTTCTTTTATCCATACCTTATTGTTGAGATATAGAGTCATTAGGAGTAGATTTTCCAGGATCAGCTTCAATTGTGGAATATGCTGAAGCATCATGTCCTAATGCAGACTCAGAGTGTAGAATTATAAAATCTAAATAAACGGGCATTGTTATGGATGCTGACACTACTCTACTGAGCTGAGGGTTGATTCTTTCTTCACTGGTGACCCCTAAAGATGTTGGGCCACCAGTTGCTTGCTCGACATCTTTATGCATTCCAACAACCACAGGTGTGGAAGCTAGAGGTTGGCTTTGGTTTGTGTCCTTGGATGAGCTGGACTAAGTTTCCTTCACTAAATGGCCAGTTTGGGATCCAGTGTCCCCTTTTAAGGAGAAACCTTTGTCTGCCTCTATCTTAGACTGAGGATGGTTATATAAAATGAGAATTTGCTTCTTCCTTCGTCCATACTAGCTCCATGCTTTGTGCCTTGGGTAACCTTCTTCTCAGCTTTTGAGGAGGTTCTAGGAGCTCTGAATGCCACAGGCTCATCTGTAGTGCAGATAGCCAACATGTGGGGGTGAAAGGAGGTCCTTCAACTTGGTTTTTCTTTAGTGCCTAATTGTGAACACTGAAGACTTGAGTGGGGTTGAGTGTAACATTATCATTTCCATACCCCTCTATCTTGTGCTCCGACAGCAAAGATAAAAACCTAGGATAAGGGACAACTTTTTCCCTAGTTTTCTTATTCAGCTTATTGATGATATCCTCCCAAATCAGCCTAGCATAATCTATATCAACCCCATTTGAAAGAAAATATAAGATTGTAGCATCTTTGTTTAAAATCTGGTCAAACCCACCAGTCTTACCCTCTAGGCATTGAATAATTTATGCCATCAACAACCTCCATCTAGGAGGAAGGCAACTCTTTTTGAGGGTTCCTTTGGCCCCAATCTCCCCACTATACCCAATGGTTGAAAACCATGCTCTTACAGTCTCTAGGGATGGTACTTCAGCATACTTAGTTGAGTGGGACAAGTAGTTTGCCCCAATGGCATTCTTGAAGGTAGTAACTCCTACTTCTCCTAAAATACCCCCTGTGGGGGTTGAGAACCATACTTTGGAGTTCTTGAGAGGTTTGGCAATATACCAAAATTTAGACACATACTCTTTGTATTGGTTGGGTGTTCTTGTGAATGCCTCCCTAAGACAACATTTGGAGATGAAGTATAAGACAATTTTAAAATAGTCTGAGTTTGTATGTGAAGGGTAAAAAAGGGCTACTTCATTGTTATCATTGAAGATTATGTCATCAATGTCAAACAAGACTTAGGTATTAGGCTCAAATGGAATGGGACTTCATAGTTTATTTGGTTGGTCCTTTTGTGGGACTTGTTCTTGTTGTGATGATTCTGTCATTTTAGGTCAGGGTTTGGAGGTTTTGAAGATTTTGATATGTTTTGAGTATTAGTGTGTGTGTTTGTGATGAAAGATGTTTTTGTAAAAAGTGATTTGTTAAAGAGTGATATTTGGGTTTTACGATATTTGTGATTGTTTTGAAAAACTTTAAAAAAAATTATATCTTCTTTTGAAAGATATAAGAATTTTGAGAGGTTTTTGGGGTTTTATTTGCACGAGTGCAAAACTTTGCATTTAGTGAAAGTTAGCAAAAGAGCTTTCTGACACCTAGAACAGTGAACAGCCGTATATTCGACTGTAAAAATAGGTGAGAGAAGGTGAGGTCATGTTATCGTTTGGATATCCCTTTTTAATAATATTAAAAGTAAATAATTTCTTACATAAGAAATCATTTAGAGAAAATTATATTAATTTTGAAAACCACTTTTGTCTTTAAAACTGACCCTTGATTGATGTTTTGAAAGAGCTGAACTAGGTTCAGGTTTGGTGTTAAGTTATGCTGAACGGATGAAAATCTTTATAAACACCAATGCTCTAGCGAAGGCGACAAAACCATACATGCTCGTGCAAATCCATGAGTGAGACACATGTGATTGCTCAGTTACTTCACTCGAGAAAGCTAAAGAGTTAGATCAAAACTATGGTGTAATCTTTATCAACACCAATGCTCTAGCGAAGGCAACAAAATCACATATGCCCAGTCAAATTCATGAGTGAGGTACATATGATTGCTTAGTTACTTCACTTGAGAAAGCTGAAGAATAAGATTTGGTCAAGGTGTAAAAACTGAACTGAAGAAAGTAAATCAGTTTTGTTTAGTTCTTGATGTTCGCCAATACCAATGCTCCAGAAAAGGCGACAAAACTACATATGATCAATCAAATCTATGAGTGAGACACAAGTGATTGCTCAGTTACTTAGCTCAAGCAATCTAAAGGTTAATAAGAAAAAACTGAACTGACACTTAACAATTAAAATTTATGTTCAATTTTGGTAGAAATGCTGAACCTTCAGTTTTCTTCATTCAATTCTAAAGATTCAGGTTTTGTATCATCAATGTTTAGCATACCTAGTTAAACAATTAATCTTTTGAAGGTTGGTTCATTCAAAGGCTTGGTGAAGATATCAGCAAGTTGATACTAAGTGGGAATGAAATGTAATTCAATGTTCCCTTTTAAGATATGATCTCGGATAAAGTGATATCTAATATCAATATGCTTTGTTCTTAAGTGCAGGACTGGATTTTTTGAGATTGCAATAACACTTGTGTTATCACAAAATATAGGTACATTCTCATAAATAATGTCATAGTTAGTAAGTTGACTCTTCATCCATAAAAATATTAGCACAACATCCAGCGGCAGCTACATATTCAGCTTCAGCTGAAGACATAGCTACATATTGCTGCTTTTTAGTACTCCAGCACACAAGTTTGCCTCCTAGAAACTAATAAGCACTTGAAGTGCTTTTCCTGTCCATGTCGCATCCAACACAGTTAGAGTCTGAGTATCCTTTTAGGTCAAAACCTGAATATTTTGGATACCAAAGACCAAGATTGGGAGTACCTTTCAGGTACCTGAAAATTCTCTTTACAATAATAAGGTGGAATTCCTTAGGATTTTCTTGATATCTTGCACAAAGGCAAGTTGAGAATTGAATGTTAGGTCTGCTTCTAGTTAGATACATTAGTGAACCAATCAAAGGGAGTTTTGAGATGTCTTTTAACAATAGTGGACCTGTGTTGAGTGTAGCATGCAGTGGCTACAGCTTCAGTCCAATATTGTTTTAAAAAGACAGATCTTAAAAGCATTGTTCTTGTAGCTTCTATGAGATTTCTATTTTTCCTTTCAGCAATACCATTTTGTTCAGGTGTGTTGGGAGAGGAAAAGTTTTGTGAGATCCCTTTTTCATCACAAAAGTTGACAAGAATGCTATTTTTGAATTCATTACCATTATCAGTCCTGAGTTGTTTGACTTTGATGTCATTTTGATTTTCAACTCTTTTGATCAAGGAGATAATAATTTCAGGTGCATGATTTTTCTTTTTCAGGAAGTATACCCAAGTGTACCTTGAGTACTCATCAACAATGACAAGGGAATAGTTTTCATGGTTAATGGATATGGGAGATATAGGTCCAAATAAATCCATGTGAAGAAGATGAAGACATTTTTTGATTGATGATGTTTATTTTGTATTGAAGCTGGTTCTATGATGCTTTCCCTTTTCACATGATGAACATGGTTTGTCCTTTGAGTAGACAAGTGAGGGAAGACCAATAACAAGATTTTGTTTTGCCAGTTTGTTGATTGTTTTGAAGTTTAGATGAGCAAGTCTTTTATGCCAAAGCCAGTTGAGATTGTCAGAAGCTTTGGCAAAGAAACAAGATTCTTGAGCAGAAGATGTCATGTCAAGAACATATACATCTCTTACTCTTGGAGCAATCATTACAACTTCTTTGTTGGAGTTGAAGATTGTTCCTCTTTTCTCATCAAACTGAACAATATATTTAGCATCACAGAGTTGACTGATGCTAATTAAATTGTACTTAAGACCATTTACAAATGCTACCTTTGTGAAAACTATACCATTACATTTGATAGAGCCATAACCTTCAGTTGTGCATGTAGAGTCATCTCCAAACACCACTTTAGGTCCTGGTTGTTCCACATATTTGTGCAGGTAACTCTTGACACCAGTCATATGCCTTGAGCATCCACTGTCCAGGTACCAGATGGGCTTCCTGATGTCACACTGCACAAATACGTTCAGAATGGTTAGTTTTGCTTAGAAACCCACCTTTTAGTAGGAGTCTTGGATCTGTTAGCATTTGATGATTCAGCCCTAGTTGATTTTAGAGCTTCAGCCTTTTTGGCTTGAAGTGCTTCACCTCTTTTGAACCATTCAATATCATAGTGATCAGTTGTGGTATGAGTTGAGCTATCACAAGCTTCACATCTTTTGAAGGCATGTTGATGATTTCTTGGATTGATCTCTCTTTTTAGAGAGATAATCCTGTTATGACCATTTGTGTCATGGTCATAACTTCCACATAATCTACATATGAGATAGTATAAACATTCATTAGATAAATGATCTATACATCCATAATGTATGCAAGGTGGAAAAAAGCATTTTGATGATCTTAAGATTTTAGATCTTGATGAAGATCTAGCCAGACTTTGAGATGCTGAGACATGTTCATGGTGGAAATGTATTCAGCATGATCACAGGTTCTGTGATCAGTTCTCTCACACTTTTTACAAAACAGAACCTTGTAACAATTCTCTAAGAGATGATTGTTTAGGCCACACAGATCACAGCTCTTTTTGAATTGTGTTTTGTATTTGTTTTGAAGTGCATTTTGTAGAACCTGTTGATTATTTCTAGAGTAAGATGACTGATTCTTGCTAATTTGTAATTTTAGGTCGTTAAGTTCTTTATTACAATAGCCAAAGGAGGATCATTTTCAATTTTCACACTCTTTAGTTTACCAGCAGGAGTTGAGTTAACTTTTGAAGCTAAAGAGCTTTTGTTCCATTAGTTGGAGCTGTAGGGTGGTTTATTTTATTATGACCCCGTTTTTAATGCTTCAGCTTTGAATGTGGTATTTTTGACATCAATAATCGATTTGATTGTCTTTGGTCTAGAAAATTGGTTCTGCACCATCCAACTTCTTCAGGGAGATAGAGGTGTGCTACAGACTGAAGATCATTCTGCTGAATCATAATCAGTCGTGAAAAAAGTCAGTAACAGCACTAAAGGATCAGTTGTTGTTTCTTTGTGATCAGTGGTGTATTCCTACCAGATATCATAATTTGGCAGAATAAAACCTTTCAGTTCCAAAAACCAGGGTCTTTCAACACCAAGTATGGTTACTTTTGTGTCATCAGCTGAAGATTTTACAAAGACTAGGTCTTTTTGCCCTGAACTAGAGGGATCTTTAGTGAATTGATCAACTCCCATAATTCTCTTCTTTTGAGAGGGGATTTTCTCACTGATATACTGATTTACTTTGTTAGAACTGTTAAGCCATGTTTCAGTGATTGCTTTTAGCTCTTTCAGTTCAGTTCTTAAGTTTTTATTCTCTTTGAGAATTTCAATGTTTACATGCTGCATGGTAAGAAAATTAAGTTTTGCTTGTTTTAATACAAATAGTTGTTTTTTGCATGTATCCAGTTCATGAACAAGATTTCTATGGTTTGAAAAAAGATTACTTTTTTGTTCTTCAACATAATTTAGATCAATATGTTAGGATATCATTTCATCACCAAACATAAAAATAAGAAAAAAAGATTTTAGAGAGAGAAAGTAAAACAAAAGAAAAATGGTTACTTGTTATCAACAGAAAAATGAGAGAGCAAACACCCTCTCCACACTTTGGATGAGGGCTATATAGTAAGAGAGGTCTATTTCTTGTGGGCTTTGTGTTGGGCCAGATCATAACACAAATGGGCTTGAGCCCGACAACTAGGCCCAACTAGCTTAACTAGATTCCCGAAAACTACGTTTTCCTATACAAGGATCGGGATTGATTAATGACCATCACTTTACTAAATATCACGGCTTAAACAATATTCCCCCCTAACGGGGGAGGGGTCATTCAATTGTGGCATCCTTCTTGTGAGTCTTGTGTCTTGGAGCCTCTGTATTCTAGGAATTCCTTTTGAAGATCATTTTGCATGCTTGTGATCTTGGATATGGATCTTGAACTTGATTATTCTTGACAAAAATACTGATATGTGGTCTTTTGGCCTTGATTTGGTCTTGACTTACTGGGATCTCTAAATCTTTATCTTGAATCTTTATGCCGCTTGCGCTCTTGTGTCCCCACCCTCATTGCTCAAGATTCTTGAAAGCTTGAACAAACTCCACTCAAACATTTTCTTTTAACATGATTACTTGTAAATTGCACAATGTTCTTATGAGGAAGTGCTTGTTCATCAGAGATTGCGGAAGACTTTGATAGTTTGAGCTTTCATCATGTATTATACTTTGTGGGAGTGGAGGCATGAGGTTCTTGATTCTTGACTCGTCATGGACTAGAAGTAGCTACAGTCAGGAAAACCTGGAGTATAGGTAGAGATAAAACTATTGGATGAACGTGTCTTGTCACTTCGGTCGAAATATGGTTTGCAATAACCACGGTTCCCCGTTAATCAGTATAAATACTGCCTGTGATCAGGTAGAATTCAAAAGAATCTCCTTGACAGGGTTTCGCAGCTGCACTAGCCATTCTCGTTACCGGAGCATCTCAAAGCAGACAACACGGTAAGAGTGAATCAGATAGTTACTATCTTTGTGATTGAGTCGTTCAATTCATAATTATGGAACAAGCTTGATTCATGTAGAATAGCACCATCGTTTCTTTCAGTTGGACCACAGTTTGAATCATATAGAATCTCAGCAAGTCACATATCAAGAGCTTGGATTGATGTTGGCTCAAGATTGATTTCATCTTCACTGTGGAATAAAAAAGAGTATCACTCTGATGTTCTAGCAATATATCACAAGGATAATGGTAGGACTTAATGATACCAAATGTTATTTAATGATTGTACAACATTTTGTATATTGGAATTTGTGTTAGTGAGATTTTTGGATGCGAATCTGTTGCTCTGATGACTCTATAAGTGCACATTTGTTTATTTTGGGAATCGGTGGCTGGAGGCGGACCTACCACCTTTTCAATATCATCGATTCTCGGAATGAGAAAACGTAGAAATGATGTTAGATCTCCGCTGAAGAATGAAAAACAGAATTTTTGAGAGATTTGATGTGGCTATAGGAGGTTGTGCATATGCTTAACTGGGTCCATGATGTCTTGTCTTCAATATCAGAATTCATCTTTGTTGATTTAACCGATAGATTATGCTTGAACCCGGTTTCTGCCTAAGGTTGTAATGGAGGGTTTGTTTCTTTTCACCCTTGTCCTTTACAATTCTTTTTCATTTTTCATACCCCTTCAATGTTTTTAAACCAACGGTCCTCATTATCATCTTGTTAGGATTGTTCGGTGATAATCTGCTTGGATAACATTTTTCCCAATCTCACTTTACTCCTTTTTTCAATCATACCTAGGACTTCTACTCTATCTAGAGTAAAGTTCCTGGGTAGATCCCTCCGGTTCTGGCAGGATCATGGAACATAAATTCCTAACCTTAATCGCCTTATAACCCCGTATGAGACAACAGTTGGACGGTCTTTGGTATATCCATTGTAGCCATAAAACCATTGAAAAATCAGTCAACGTGTTCGAGAAGTCATTTATTACACATTGAGAGTTTTCTGTATCACCAAAAGCTCCCCCTACACATATGCATCATATTATGAAAGAGTTTTGCACATGCGAGGTTTAGGAACGCACTTATAGATTTGAAGATCGTATCCATTATTAATCCGTATTGATTACATTTTAATCACTATTCTCCCCCTCAAAAATTGCATATGTGTTTACAATTTTTAACAATTAGTGAATTAAAAACAAGTTAATGTCCGGAATTCAATGAGGCCTAACAAAAGGGGGTATTACCCCCCCCCCCCCCCCCCCCCCCCCCCCCCCCCCTTTGGGGAGACTTAGGAGTGCATGCCGAATGAATCATATTTCTATTACTCCCTAATTATAGAATAGATTGAAAAGTTGGAGTGGGAGTTGTGAGCACACATATTTTGAGATTTGAAATTTTCTTTTTGGAATATCTTGAAAAATTGTGTCAATAGGACAATATTGTGAGATATATCAGTAGAACCATCATTTTCCTTAAAAACCTTCTCTTGCGCAATTCAAATTTGAAAGATTATATGGACATTGCTCAAGACGAGAAGATATGGAGCTCCCGTTGTTTAGGATTAATGTACTAAATGAACATTTTCCTTTCCTTTGGAGACGAAGTCCTAAGCTGACATATTACTTCAGAAGTGTTTAGAGAAAAAAATGAAAGGACATGTTTTGAAAGCTTTTTAAAACTCTCGCTCGAACTTATTTATTCACCTGTGGTAATTTAATCAACATTTTCTAGGTGCGCAAATGTTATCGATTGTCGAGAGACATGTCGAAGAAGATTCTTTTTGTAGTTTTGAAATTTTTTGATTTTGTATTTTGTTTTTATAGGTTTTATATTTTTATATTTTGTTTTTCTTGGTTTTATAAATCAAAATAAAGAGAAAGATCAAAAATATTTACAAGTCGAAGTTTCCATCAGCAGTGATAGCTGTTGCTAGAGTTGAAGTAGATGAAGTTGAATCTTGTTGTTGTTGACATTTATCGGATGCATCAGCAGTCAGTAAACAGCGGAAAAGACTGTGAAAACAAACTGATTTCTCCATTTGATAATTAGGGTCGAACAACTAAATTCCGAATAGACTTCCAACTCTTACATCGGATCTTCATGACTATCATATCTATGAAAGTGAAAGAGAAGATTTCTCCTCTTTTTAAGGTAAAGCGCACTGGAAGCGTACACTCCCTTTTTCTTTGTAGAACGGTTTGCAATCTGACTTTGATTACAAGCCATTGATTGAGTAAACACACATTTGAATGTTTCAAAAAGGAGCTCAGCCGAAAAGATTCTCTTTTCGTTTTTGTTTGTTTAAGGATAAACGGCCTTGAAACGTACACTCCCCTTTTATTTGAAGCTTGGGTTATGCACTGAAGTGTATATAAGCCATTGACTTGAGCTAACAAACTTTGAATGTTTTGATACTAGCTCAAGACCGAAAAGATTTCTCTTTTTGTTGTTAAGGATAAACGCACTGACACGTACATTTTCCTCTTATTCGAAGATCGGGTTGCAATCTGACATTTGATTACAATCCATTGACCTGAAGATTAGAGAACAGCAATCGAATAGATAGAAGTATGATGTTTCCTTAGTCTTGATAACCTGCCACGAAGAGAAGCGGAATTCAAAAACCCTTTGCTTGAAGGTTTCGATGGATTAGAAGTACTTGCATTGTCACACATAGATTTTTTAGACTTATTCTCGGTGTTACTGGATGCAGTTAATTTTCCACACATGGCAAAAATTCTTCCAGTTGGAATCCACCTAAGACAAGTTCTAGGTTTGTTAGGCCTAGATGAAGCAAGACTTCCTTTGGACCCTAACTCCTTCAATTTCTTGGCATTTGCCTTGTGTTTCTTTTGATTTTCACGTATTGAGACATTGGCACTTTGGTTATCAGCACGAGAATTCATGTCATTTACATAATTAAACACACAGACATCATGATTGGCAATAACTAAACATTGCTTACACATAACACAAACAATTTCGGATTTTGCATTTCGAATGGCAAGCGTGATGTTATTACATTCAGATGACACGCGCTTTTGATTATTAGGAATTTGGGAATTCCTATGGTTTTCTTCTATTTTCTTGACGTTATTCGAGAGGCAACCACTCTTAGACTTAGATGGAACCCTATCAGTATTAGAATTGCTCATAGGATGTGGTCTTCTAGTCTTAGCAGTGTTGTTTACTCTGGTAGAAGAAAAACCGTTTGAGTCAGAATTAGCTTGTTGCTTATGAATAACATTTTGTTTAGAAACAGTGATTGGTTTTATCCTAACGCTTGTTTTAACGGGTTTGTTAGGAACAACATTATCTACCCTAGAGGTCTTAGAAGGATTAGTCCTAAAGATTCTAGGGGCAATCACATTAACAGTTTGCACAACTTTCGATTCTCGTATGGAAGGTGCCGAGTTTGAAGTGACTGATTTGGACAAAGCATTCGTCTTATCAACTTTGGGGAGAACCGAGGATTTTGGAAAAGGAGTGACAGAATAAAGTTTTGGTTTATCAGAAGAGGAAGGTGGTTTTCCCAAGATTGATTGCTTTGTAAACATAGTATTCATTCTCGTACCTTTTGTGGTGCCTTTTTGTTCAGAAACCTTATCAAATAACTGGGCTCTTAGCTTAGCATTTTCATAGATGGTGTCATATAATTGTTTTTGCAAAGAGTCAATTATTGAATTGGTCTGAGCTTGTGTCACTTTGATAGCTACAAACAAGTTCTTGTATGTTGTCTTAAGATGTTCATTTTCTTTTGAATAATTCCGAACTTGAAATTCTAGTGACACGTTCTTATCTTCAAGTTTATGAGACACCGGATCAGGGGTATTTGATGCACATTGAGTATCACTACTCTTACCCTTGAGATCTCCCAACTGAGCTTGCAACCGTTTGATCTTTTGTTGCATATCATTATAAGCTTTATCATACGAAATCTTGTCATATTTTCATTCTTCACATTTTGTGTACTAATTATTCCAAAGAACAGCGTATTCTTTTTCCTTTTTAATAATGTAATTTTCAAGTTTTTGTTTCGTACGATCAAGCTCAGTTTGGAGATCAGTATACTGCACTTCTTGAGTAAGCATATTGAATATATCATGATCATGACCATTTTCATCATTGGGTACCTCAGCTGATCCATCTGAGTCATAGACGGGAGCATTGTCAGACTGAGTTCCAGATGTGGATGCTTGCTGCAATGTATCCTCTGAAGTGCAGTTCACTTTTACTCTCTCTGTTTCTTCATGAGCATCTGCAGCAGTCATGAACTTAAATTCCTCTTGAGTGCTTTGGATCCCTGCTTCTTCCTCTTGAGCAATCCGCAGCAGTTGCTGAAGATAAGCAACATCCCGTTTCCTCGACTTTACTGTGTAGTTGCTGGCATAATGACCCTCTCCTTGACAGTTGTAACACCTTATTGAATTACCATTGATACCATTACCATTACCCTCAGCCGGTGTTGTTACAAAATTTACATTCCCATACTGATTTGCAATTTCTGAAACAACACTAAGCCTATTCATATTTCCAACGATCTGAATACCCGGATTCTGAACTGTATTTTGCCAAACCTCATTCCCATCATTCTGCACTGCATTATGTCTCACCTGATTTCTTAAATTGTCATCAACCATTTGCATCTTGATGTCTTGGCTCGTGTTCATACCCGGTTGTGCAATCTGACAATTGTGGGGGATTAATGAACTTATCTGGTTGTTGTTTGTTGGTATGGTATTGATTTTGAATGCTTTGGCCACTACAACAAGTGCCTTGTTCATTTCAGTTATGGGATCTGAACTGTCTTTGAGATTCTGCCTTGGTTGTGGCATGTAGTTCGTGTTGAATGAAGGTTTTTGGAAAGTTGTTGTTGGGTTGTGGATGTTGTTTGTGGGTAATAGGTGATGATTGATTTAGGTGAAACGTTGTCTGAGTGTTTTCCATGAATGTCAGAGGATCACGTGTGTTTGCAAGTCGTTGTGCTCCAGAATCATTGATGTCTTGATGAGTCAACATTGCAAGAGTGATGTGAAAGGATAAGGTAGGATCTTTTATGGATAAAGTGATGTGTTGTGGTTATGTGATGGTCCTGTTAAACTGAATGGATCTTTGCAGCCTATAAAGGATGATAGCCAGGATGTATAAATACAAATGGCTATGTAGAAACAATGACTATGAATACTATGTATTAATGCGGAATCTTAACACATGTACTAAGAAGAACAATGAACAACTGAATAACAACTTTATTAATGTGTTCTTGAGGATTACAGATTGCTAACTATGATATTGTATATGATTTGCTAAACTTGTGTATTCGTCTGTAATCTTCTATGTTCTGACTATGCCAAAAGGTGATCCTTTTATATACTAAGGATAACCCTAATAGGCTTACATATCTTTTTCTAAAATATCTCATAAATATCTTTTAAATATCTTCTCAACGGTACTAACTAACTTTCTACTAACGGTACTAACTAACTAACAGTACTTAATACTTTGTACTGTCGGTACTAAGTATAACTGTCAGTACTAACTATTTGTACTGTCGGTACTAAGTTAAGAAAACATTAATCCTAACAATCCTCCCTTAAACATGAATGTTAAACTATTTTAACTTCATGTTTCTTCAATCCTTTAAGCTTCTTTTAACGCACAGAGGATGTATCCAAACATTCTTTATCATTTCTTAATCTTGTACACTCTATCCTTCTTTAGCAGCAACCTTGTCTTTTCAGCAATTCAGCAACATCTTTTCAGCTACTCAGCAACATCTTGTTACCTACAATCCAACTAAGTTGGCTTTGTAGTTTTTGGCAAACTACCAGCCATTAACGGATTTGATGTTCCTTTACCAGTAGCCGTTTGCTCTGGGATAGATAACTCTTCATCTAAGAATATGGTGAGTTAATTACCATACAGTTTTTGGTAAACTGTCAACCATCAACGGATTTGATTTGTCTTTACCAAATACCGTTTGTGTTTGGACTAGCCAATGCTTCATTGTCATAACATGGTGCATTGATAAACCATATAGTTTTTAGCAAACTATCAGCTATCAACAGATTTGAGTAGTCTTTACCAAGAACTGTTTGATCTTGGACTAGCCAACTCTTCACCAAGAAGCAAGGTGAGTTGATTTCATCACCACAAAACAAGAAAACAAAAGGGAAAAAACTTAGAGAGAAATAAAAAAGAGAAGAATGGTTACTTGCACTATGAGAAAAATGAGAAGCAACACCCTTCACCTTGTGTGGTAGAGGGTATTTATAGTACAAAGAGCAAACAAGCCTTGCGGGATTTCTTATGGGCCTTTAAGGCTAGACCAAACTACGAATGGGCTTTAAGCCTGACAAAGTGATTCCCGTAAACTACGTTTTCCTATACAAGGCTCGGGATTGATAATGACCATCACTTTACTAAAAATACGGCCAATAATTACGTGTCTAAATGGGCAGAAGCCGAAGCTAAACCCACTAACGACGCATGTGTTGTAGATAATTTTTGAAAAACTTTTCTCTCGTTTTGGAATCCCGAAAGCTCTCATTAGTGACAGAGGAACTCACTTCTGTAACCGTCAAATGGAGAAAATCTTAAAAAGTATGGAGTACATCATCGTATAGCCATAGCTTACCATCCACAAACCAGTGGCCAGGTTGAAAACACCAACAGATCCTTAAAAAGAATTCTTGAAAAGACAGTCAAAGACAATCCGTCTATATGGTCAAGAAAACTAGATGACACTCTGTGGGCATTCCGTACAGCCTACAAAACTCCAATCGGCACCACTTCGTACTGACTTCTATATGGAAAAACATGCCATTTGCCGATTGAAATCGAACATCGCGCTTACTGGGCCCTGCGAAGTTGCAATCCTGATCTTAAACTTGCAGGAGAAAAACGATTTCTGCAGTTGCATGAGCTTGATGAGTTAAGACTTCAGGCGTATAAGAATTCCAAACTCTACAAAGCTCGAACCAAAGCATATCATGACAAGAAACTTAGAGTTAGAAAAGAATTTAAGGCTGGAGACAAAGTTCTCCTGTACAACTCTAGATACAAGTTCAAAGCTCCAAAACATAGTTATCCATCTGAATATGTTGAATTATATAACAAACATGGAGGAAGCTTCATTGTTAACGGACATCATGTTAAACTTTATCACGATGAGGAGCAACTGAATGAAGTTACCACAAAAGAGATTCACCTCATGTGTGAGGAAAGAAGAATGAAGGCTATTCCATTCATGGCACCATTTCCAGCCAACTATTGTGAAACTATGCCATGGGCATCAGAAAAACCATACATTTACAGTGTAGTGTAAAACACTTGTAACGAAGCTAAGATGTATATTTTAGACGAGACTGGAAAAGGAATAGTGATCGAGAATATTCTGTATGTCCTAAGCGAAGGAATCTCGCTTGGAAAGAAATAAAAGGAACAACCGAGTCTGGCTGACGAATCACCTAAAAATCAAGCGCTTCCCGGGAGGCAACCCGTGTATTTTAAATATTTAGTTTAAAACGTTTTTCTCTACGACTTCTAAGTAAATGTCAGCTTAGGACTCAGTCTCTAAAGAAAGGAAAATGTTCATCTATGTACATTTATCCTAAACAACAGGAAGTTCATATCTTCTCGGTCTTGAGTAATGTCATATAAACATTCAAAGTTTTGAATGCTCAAGAGAAGCACTAAGGAAATGATAATTAATACGATACATATAACATCATTTTCTTGTTGGGCATAATTTTTCAAGATATTTTCAACAAGAAAATTTTCAAATTCTTTCAAAATTGTGTGCTCAACAAACTCCCACTCCAAGTTTTCACTCTCATCTTTTATCGAGGGGGAATATAATAATATGATTCATTCTGCATGCACTCCTGTTCTCCCAAGACATAGTTAGGCTCATGTGAATTCCGAACATTAACTTGTTTTTAATTCACTAATTGTCAAAAATTGTCACCACATATGCAACTTTTGAGGGGAGAATAGTGATTAAAATGTGATCAATACGGATTAATAATGGATATGATCTTCAATCTATAAGTGCGTGCCCAAACCTCGCATGTGCAAAACTCTTTCATAATATGTTGCGTATGTGTAGGGGGAGCTTTTTTGGTAACTCTGGAAACTCTCAATGTGTCTTAAATGGTTTCTCAGACATGTTGATTGATTTTTATCAAATGGTTTTATGGATCTTCATGGCAATACCCAAAGACCGACCAACTGTTATTTCTCAAGGAGTTCTAAGGCGGTTAAGGTTAGGTATCTTTGTTCCATGATCCAGCCAGAACCGAAGGGATCTACCCATGAACACTCCATTAGATAGAATAGAAGTCCTAGGTATGATTGAAAAAAGAGTAAAATGAGAATAGGAATAATGTCGAGTGAGACAGAGCTAGCACTGGAACAATCCTAACAAGGTGTTAGTTATGAAGTCTCGGTAAGCATTGAAGGGGTTGAAGAATGAAAAAGAATTGTAAGGATAAAGGGTGCAAACAAAGAAGCCCTCCATACAACCTTAGACAAAAACTGGGTCAATGCATAATCTATCGATAATCACAAAGATGATTTTGATATTGAAGACAAGTCATCATGGACCCAGTGATTCAAGACATAACCCATCCCAACCACTCAGCTTCTCTTAAAAGAAGTTTGTTTCATTCCTCACGGAGATCAACACGTTTCTATCGGCTTTCTTATTCCGAGATCGTTAATATTAAAAAGGTGGCAGTCCGCTCCAGCCTCCGATTACCAAATAACAAATGTGCACTTATAGAGTCTAGAGCCAATGAGATCCATCAAAAATCTCTCTATGACACAAATTCTAATATACAAAATGTCGTACATCGTTATACAATATTTGGTATCAAAGAGTCCTACGCATTATCCGTGTGATAACTGCCAGAACATCAGAGTGATACTCTTTAGTATTCGCAGTGACAATGGAAATCCTTCTAGAGCCAACATCAAACAGCTCTGCGGTAGGTGGCTTACGAGATTCTATATGAATCAAGCTTGTGTCAACTGGATATCAGAAATGGTCCAATATATGAATTGACGACTCAATCAGTCAGAAAGTAACTAACTGATTCACTCTTACCATGTTGTCTGCTTTGAGACGTTTCAGTAATGAGAACAAGCAAGTATGGTGAATCTAATGCAATCGCGTTAGAGGATCCAACACTTTGAGCAGGAAACCTTGTCAAGGAGATTCTTCTAAATTTAATCTATCTGATCACAGGTACAATATTTATAATGTAAAACGGTCCTCACAGTACCGGAGGTTAACGTAACCGAACTTAAGACGAATGACAAAGCCATATTCGTCTATACTTGTTGTTTATCACTAACATCAATTTTCAGGTATAAGTGACGGCGTTACAACCTCATCCCAGTTGAGTCAAGATTCAAGACCTCATGCTCATGACCCATAGAGATAAATTCATGATGAAAGCTCAAGTACATGTTTCCAAGTCTTTCGCAATCTCTGATGTACAAACACCACCTCAAAAGAACATCATCATCAAGATTACTCATGAAGTTCTCGTAATCATTTCAAAGAAAATGTTGAGGGAGATTGTTAGCAAGTTTTTAAGACAAAGAGCATGAGGGTACCGACACAAGATTGCAAGGCGGCATAAAGATTCAAGGATAAAGATTTAGAGATCTTAACAGTCAAGACAAATCAAGGCCAAAGACCACGATATTAGTATTTTGTCAAAGAATATCAAGTTAAAGATCAAGATCCATAATCACAAGCATGCAAAAGGAACTTCAAAAGAATTCCTAAGACAAGAAGGTTCCAAAACTAAAGAATGAAACAAGAAGTGAAGTCTTATGCGCAATGACCACCCCTTAGGGGGAGATTGTTAGACCTAGTTTTATGTGAAGTGATGGTCATTAAGACTCCCAAACCTTGTATTAGTCTAGTAAATGTTCCCAGGAATTCTATACGCTAATTGGGCCTAGTTATGGGCTTTAAGCCTATTAGATATCAAGCCCGGCCTTGGAAGCCTACTTAAACCCAAGGCTGGCCCAAGTACTTTACTATATAAAGCCCTCTCCTCATGTAGAGAGGGTGTTGCTCATTTTTCCTTTCATTAATGTGTAGCCATTTCTTTTTGTTATTTCCTCTCTCTAAAACTTCTCTCTTTCTAGAACTACAAGTAATTCGTGTATGTGTTTGTGATTTGATAAGTCTATCACTTTGATTCCTCAATAGCGTAACCTTTGCACGCCATTTAGGATGAAGTGTCCTAAGAAATTTCCTAACATAATTCTTGCTAGAAAAACTTTCATCAAGTCCTTTTAGACTAGTAATAATAGTATTAAATCTAGCAAAAGCATTATCTTTCGATTCCTCTTACGGAATCGTAAATTTTTCATATTGTTGAACAAGAAGATCTATTTTATTATCTTTGACTTGACTATTACCTTGGTGAGTGATTAATAAAGTATCTTAAATTTCTTTTGCGGTTTTACACATAAAAATTCTTTCATATTCTTTACGTGGTAAAGCATTATAAATCACCATTTTAGCTTCGTTATTTTTAGAAATTTTCTTTTTAAGATCATCGTTTTGTTTATCAAATGGTACAATTTCATCCTTTTTAGTTTCAGGATTATTTTGAATAGGAGGAAAATTACCATAGGTAATAACATGCCAAAGATCTAGATCTTTTGATTTCACATAAGTTTCGAATCTATTTTTCCAATAAATAAATCCATCACTTTTAAATAGTGGTGGTCTTTGCATAGATTGCCTTTCTAAATATTTTTCTGATTCCACACATCGATTCAAGTTTTAAAATATAATTTATTTCAAAAATCTTGTTTGACGTGGCTCTGATACCAATTGTGAAAAACTAGAAGGGGGGGTTTGAATAGTTTACCGCTTTTTAATTTGATGTTTAGTTTGATTATAAAAACTTAGATTCGACTTTATGTGAATTCACAATGTGCATAATATGAACAATTTAACTAATCAAATAAATAAAGACAAGATAAGAAATAAGTATGCAAGATAAGAGATAAGAGCTGGAAAGATCAAACCACAACACGAGGATTTATAGTGGTTCAGTAACGAAGAACCTCTTCGCCCTAATCCACTCCTCGAGCACCAAACTCCAGAGTTTTCTTTACTATATTAACAAGCTCTTTTTAGGCGGAGAAAACCGTACACAACTTAGCTTACACCAATTTTTGACACTAAGCGAAATGTCGAGTTCTAATCCTAGCTAGAACCAATCTATCACAACTAACCACACTACTTCACGACAATTCACTACTTCGCTTCACCACACAACTTTACAACTTTTCTACCCTTCACAACTTTCTATACTTTTCACAACTTCACTTCAACTAAACACTACCTTGATCAAATCTAACACTACGTACTAAGATCAACCCGATCTAACTATACTTATAATGATCACCACAATCTACTTAATATACACACCTTCACAATATACACTAATGATTTACAAGATATGATACAATTGGAACAAGGTTGCAAGGACACACACTAAGCTACAATACTTCTGCACTTGATGGTAGGAAGTATTCTTCTCTTGCACTTGAGGATCAAAGTTTGGATCACTTAGAAACAAAGCTTTATGATTAAATAATCAAAGGAATTAAAGGAGAGTATAAACTGATTTAGAACAGAAAGAAAGTATGTGCAAAAGGTGAGAAAATCAGTAAGGAATAGTTTAGTATTTATAGGCAAACTGAGAGGAATCTTTGTTTGGCGGTCCCCTTAACTAGGGTGCCGGTCCCCTTAATAATTAAAGGGACCACCCTTATATTTAAAGGGGCCGCCCAGCCCAGGACGCTCTCTTTTTATCTTTTTCAGGGGAGGTGTTTTCTGGAACATTTCTAGCCGTTTTTAGGTAGAAAATTTGAATTTAAAATATTTATTTGAATAAAAAATTTCTTTTAAATCTAAAAATGTTTTGTAAAAGATATAAAAATGATTGTGACATTTTTATAAAAAATGTGAGGTTAAATAAAAATTCCTTTGATCATGAAATGCATTAAGCATTTATTTATTCATACCTTTAAGTGATTAAATTTTCGAAATGAAAATTAACTACTAATTATTTGTTTACGAATAATTTTTCATTAATCGTTTTTACATTTTGTGATTATCAAAACGTAGAGAGGTCAAAAAATATTAATAATGTTTTTAGGCATTATTTCTATCAACAAAACTCATAACCCTCCAATGCCCGGGCCAAGTAATTTAAGGTAACCCCTTTATCAACCCGTATACATATGGTGTGATCATTTCAGGGTACAAGAAACCAACCTTGTTTTGTTGTGAACGTCCTTGAAGTTGATATAGTGACCTAATTAAAACATAAAAAGAATATGCTAACGTAATTCATATAGAAAAAACACCCTCGTAGCTACTTGTGGAAAATATGTACTTACATTTCAAAGAAAGTCAGAATGCCAAGCTTGAGATTTTTATTAGTCAACAACTCTATTATGTCGGTTGGGTTAATTGCAAAGTAAGAATTTTCAGCTTGTCGAAAGGCCTCCTTATCAACACGAAGATTGTATGGCTCAACACAAGCTTTACCCCTACTCATCCAGTGATTATAGGCACCCAACACACTCTTAGGTCTATGTAATGTTATAGCAGGTTTTAGATCGTTTAACTTTTTTCTATACTCTGCTTTTCTTTTTTCATCCTGCACATACAATGGTATTAATATGATCTCATTATACCTAAGAATTGAAAGGTCTAGTCGAGTTTAAATAAGTCTTTCCTTTGGTATTAGATAAGACTTTCTACTTTCCTTAGGAAGTAAAAGGAAAATACATGTTTATAAGATATTGTTATGTTTTAATACATATTGTAGCTATAATGTTTTAGAATTTACCCGCTCCTTAGCTTTAGTTTGTTCTGCAATCTTAGCCAGCGCCATTTTGTGCTTGGTCGGTTCTTCCAAGGTTTTTTTCTAGTTCGTAGGTTCTTGAGCAATCTCTTTTCCCTTTCCTTGCTCTATAGCAGGTACTTTTTGATGTTGAGGCAACACACTATTGGTTGGCGCTCCTGATATTGGGGTTTTCGTCAACCTCCAAAAAGTCAATTTTATGTACGTTAATAAATCTTACTACAATGACACAAAGAGAGATTCCACATATTTTATACCTTAAATGGAGCAATAACACTAAATGGCCATTAAATAAAGCCCTTTACTACGTTCAATAAAGTAGGGAATTCATCATCCGGTACGAGAATCTCCATTCTTTTATGAAAATCAACAACTTTGATAATTGACACCTTCATGTGCCCTTTTAGTAATTTCTTTCCATGTATAAGACCGTCTCCAATTGGAAATACCGTCGCAGTAGCACATGTGATGTAACACCCCTAAAATTCAAAACGCAGTGTAACACATGGGGTGCTACTTCATAGTTTATAAGCATAAGTTACGGAAAACGACCTCAAAAGAGACGTTTTGAAATACATTTCAAAATGTTTCACATTCGATACATTAAAACATCAGAGTTTACAAATAGGTCCCAAACGGTTTCAAAATGTCCCAAATGTTTAAACATGACATCAAGATTAAATAAAGTTTCTAATAGATATAAAATAAGAGAAAACATTTACAAAATACCATGTATTCCTTTACAAAATACTATGTTTTCAAAAATTTAATTTTTCATCGAATATGGTAAGATGTAGAGTCTCTAAGTACATATCCGTACGGCTTCCCTCCGAGCAATATACCTGAACCTGAGATAAACATGCGAAAATGTCAACAAATAATGTTGAGTGAATTCATAGGTTTTATATAAGTAAAGTTGTGTTTAAGTAAACTAAACAATGTTTATAGAAATCAAGTATAGTGCTACAAAAAGCAGTTTAGTGGACCATAAGATTTCAGTAATGTAGACAAGGGAAATAAATTCACCAAGTTCAAAAAGTAATATGTATTATTGCACTAAGCTCATGACCCCGAAACCTTAACAGTTTGTGCCCCTAATAAAGTATAGGATGTTTGCCAAACAACCTAGAAAGTTCTTCACAATGTTAAATGTAGCATGGTCAACTAGGAACCAAAAATCAAGGTGGGGATTGTCAGTCCTGATAGATCTATCCATAACATTCACGCTTACTACATTAGCAATTAACGGTTCATGATTGAATGGGGACTTAAGTGGCAATGCGGCGACTTAGGCAATAATATCCAGGCAATAATCTGGATAGCATACAATTTAAAAACACTTATGTCCAAAGTAAAAGTAAGAATGTAATCTCCCCAAAATTTTATAAACAAGTAAGTATAAAAAGGGGCTATGAAACTCACCATAAGTAAACAAAAATAAGAGGTTAACAACAACGATAGTGAAGATGAGAACTTCTAATCGCGACCTAAAATAATGGTGCACAATTAGAAAAAGACATATATAATAAAATGACACATAAGTCAAATAGAGAAACAATAATATACTAGAATCCATATGTATGTATCCTAAGTTATTTAGTATAAATGAGCCTTTAAGAAAGTATATTATTTGCTTTTAAATTAAGCCTCTTTTCTAAAAAATCTTATTTTTAGAAAGTTTTTATTTTTAGAAAGTTTCTATTTTAGAAAAGTTTCTATTTTGGGAAAGTTTTTATTTTTGGAATGTTTAGAAATTCAAGACGTTAATATCGTCTCACAATATTATTTATTTTTTGATAACACTAACTCTTCAATAGTTTTAACATACACTCTACTTTTAGTATTAGGTATATCTATCTATAACTTATATATGGGCTAACTATGAGTGTGTAAATATGAATTAGTGATTGGATGCATTAACTTTTTGGATTTTTTTAATTTTTGGATTTTTTTTAATTTACGGTTTTTTTTTATTTTCTAATTTTTTTTAAATATTGTTCATGGCAAGGTTCGAACTTGTGACCTAGGGTTAAGTTTCAATTAAGTTTACCAACTGAGTCAAGCCACCATTTATATTTTATTATCGAAAACTATAATAATATATTTAAAAAAAACAATCTTAAAAAATATATCAAGATATACTTCAAAATATATTAACCATTAGCATTCACTACATATTATTGGTATCTATCTAGCGTAGTGGAAATCATAATATGTACCCCATATAAAAAAAGTAGTGATATTTATATCTTAACCATAGGATATCAAATATGTGTAATGTGAATGTATTTATTTAAGCAGTTATAGTTGAGAGACAAGAATGTAAAACTAACCCGTAGCTATGGCTCCTGCTATAACTACTATTGCGGTTTCTAGCACGACGAGGTGGAGATGGTTAATTAAACATTTGTGTTATTAAATTTAAAGGTCAGACTATACACATGTGAAATTAGACTCGCCATATCTTTTGCGATAGTTATATTATTTATGCAATTGATCGCCCTTCCTAGGATGAGTTCTAATTACTAAAAGTCAAACATGATTTTAAATTAATACAAACACAAAAAACATTACAACTAAACGAAAAACATGGGATTAGAATTCTCTAAAGTTGAGTCAAACATGACACATCATGTTCACCAATCACAAATTTTTTAATTGTATAAAACTTTTTCTTTTAATAAAAATCATGGGCCCACTTATTTATTTTCACTCACAATAAACTTAACATGATCAATCATGTTTGACCATAACTTTAGAGGATCCTTTTCCAAAAACATGCTACAGGATCCCCAATAATCTTCAATTGCCCGGATTCTTAGTTGCAACTGAAATCAAAACCTACAATCTTCAATAATTAGGTGAAATCCGGAAATCAATAGCTAAAAGTATATAAATATAGGGTGTACATTCACCACATCCTAGGGCAATTTTTTTCAGTACCTAGGACTGAACGTCGGGATTCAATGGCTACATTGTATGGTAAGTGATTCGTTGATTGTGTTTTAATGTTGTTGATATTAGATATTGCTCGGTTCTAACTCAAATTGTTGTTGTTTTTTCTTAGTGAGAGGAAGTGGGTGTTTGTCTAACCAAAAGAGATCCAATCAGAGGGATGATGATGCTGAGTTTATTGACTTAAGAACTGAAGAATGGGATGGAGCAGGAGATGGTACGTATCAGTATATAATTGTTTAATTGATTAAATTAGGGTTTCTATAAATTGTTTCAGATTTTGATTTAGAGGTTTTGGATATCTTTACTTATATATAGGAGCAAGGATATGAGTTGGCATATGTGACTAGGCATGATATCTATGACATGGCACACACTTTTGGGAACAACAATGCCACGTCAAAGGGCATTTTTGTCCACAATTTGTGATTTTTCTCAAAAATTGTTTAAAAATTTAGGCAATGTAAGATTTGAACCTGTGGACCATTCCACAATTTGTGATACAATCTTAAAAAACAAAAATGTCATGTTTAAATGACAACTCATTTATTCCAGCATTTGACTTCACATACCCGCTCTATTCTTCAAATTCCATTAACAGTAACCCCTACAAGTTTGCCTAGAAAATCGGATTCAATTAAACTCCTCATAACACATTTCCGAATCTAAAACATAGCGTTTAAATTTATTATAACAAAACACAAACCCTAATCCAATTTCACCTCCTACACGCACCATGATAATAAGCTATCAAAATCAAAGCTTTATTTATCAACAAACAGGTTTGTAAATTCTTTAATCTTTACCGTGACATCGTTGTTTTCATTTTCTTATGATGGTAAGATTATTTTTCGGTTTGGTAACTTTATCCCTTGATATGAATTCAGGTTGTGCGTCTTATGACCCGGATATATGCGTGTGGGATAAAGCTGCATTCAAGTTGAAGGTCAGTAATATTGTTCCTATCTTTTATATATTATGTTTGGTTTGTTATAATTTTATGCAAATGGTTTTTATAATTGAAGATTCCTATGTCTGTTGTGAATCGTTTGGACGCAAGATAATGAAGTTGTTTCAAATCCAGCTTGGTAGAAAGCTAGGGCCCTACTCATACAGAAAATCAAGTGAGGAGGTTTCATTAGTATTGATCAAAAAATACACATACAAATGCACACCAATGATTTCACGCTTCACACCATGAAGGTAAGATTTGAGTGCATATTTGATTATTATTCATTTTTTTCTTGAATTTTGAAACCGTATGATGTGATGTTATTGACCTACGTTTGTAGCTATTTGAATCGAATAATAAAGTCAAGGGCAAGAATAAGGATTTTTTGGATGATTACTTGGCTGATTATGAAGGCATCTGTCGTCACAAACATGTAGGTAATATTTGAGGTTACTAATCAATAACGTTATTCAGTTCACACTTTTGAGGATCAAAACGATCAACTTTGATGAAGGTCTATGCACATTTATTTGTTTTCCATATATGAAATATGCCTTCATTCCTATGATGCAGGATGCTCCTTGCGAAATTAAATTGCGGTTTCAATGATCTATGTAGCAACTCATCCAAAAAAATTCCAAGTGAAAAACTTGCAAAATTAATGGAGGTAATTGAGGAATTTAATTGTTTTGTTAATGTACGCTCTTTCCTTTGTGTAGCTTAATTTTTTTCCTATCTGTTTCCAGTTACCAAGACTTTCCTCTGATGATATGAAGGCTGTATACCACATGAAATTTCTCGAGGGATCATCAAAAGCCAAAAAGAAATCAAGTTGTGTGTTTTCTTTAACAATGGATGCTTCCAAGGTATATGCGTGGTTCTGTGTTTTTTCTCAAAACCCTAATGAAAATGTGTTATTTATGTTTGTGACGTGATGTGATGAATTGTCTCTGTTTATGGTATTTAGTTTTTTAAGTCTGCACGTTAGTCTGTTTTTCTCATTCATATTATAAAGTCATACATTTGACAAACACATAAGTTCCTCATCTTTTTTAGAACTAATATGACCTAAAAATTGCAGGTCTTGGTAATTGAAGTTTTATAAAATATTCTCATGAAGTGTTGATTTTTGATTATTCAGGTCTGATAAACGGCTCTTATATTATTTTCACTCTTTATGAGTTTACTTATATGATCAGGGACCATATAGGATTCACTAATCATTATTCTGACAAATATCTTTTTTTTACTCTTTGTTTTAGTGGGATGCTCTTGCCATGTTGCTTATTTGAATTAGCATAAATCAAATGAAAGTGGGGTTGAGCCAAAAAATAGGTTTCATCAATCGAAGGTGTAGCCGTGGTTGTTATGATTTATCTTACTATTTTTTATTTTTTAGTTTGACTGCTATTCTTTATCTATATTTATCATCTTCTATCGCTTTGGTCACCGGAAAAGATATTGCTCATGTATTACTATTAACACAACATTACCTTTTTGGATTATGGGTTTATGTTAATACTTAATAAAGTTGTCATTTTCTTTCCAATTTTGTAGATATGCAGTTAAGAGTAAAACACAATCACATGTATCTACTTAAGGATTTAAGCGTAACTATCCATTGTTGCTTCAGATCTTTCTAAGGTACCATTCATCATTTCTATATATATGTTCTGATATTTCAAGAAGCTCAGATAGTAAATAAAACCTCAGATAGTACTGAACTATTATCAGCATGTTTGGCTTACAAATTATATATGAAACTCGGACAAAAAAGCATTGAGGGTCAAGTTAACCAGACAACTCTTTCAAAAAACATTTTGAAAGAGCTGACCATCAGTGATATTCAATATGTACAACCACACGTACTTCATCAACTATTTAAATCATAAAAATTATTAGCGCGATATGTTTTTTGGATAATAACTCGAGCGGGCAGTAGCTTGAATTGACAAGAAAGATTGCATTTGGTGTGCATATTAAAAATAATATTGTGTCAAATGTAATATAACTCTTCTTTTGTACATTAAAACTATACTTTGGGTGACTATTGATTTGTTCGACCCATTTTCCTTTTATCTATTAGTTTGACCTGTTTTATGAAATGAAATATTGGGCATGTGAATGAGTCAATTGTTTTCAATGCGGCACTCTTAACCTACACGTTTATGATTCCTTTTGTCACTAAAGACAATTTGGGCAGGCTCCTCAGCAACCGTCATCCAAGTTAGCTTAGTTGGCTTGTGAAGAAACATTGTGATTGTACTTTCTAGATTAACAACAAACTTCATGTACTATTGATGTGAGTTCTAACTTTTACTATGATTGTGCTGACTGCAGTTGGAAAATCTTCCTGCAATGGTTGCAACAGTTTGGTCTCTAGATAACAGTTACTACTCATTTTCGTAAACTATCATCAATAGGTAATTCCATGAGTCTTTTTATCTCAACATGATTATCTTTTGCCATACCCAATACCATTACCTTTTTTCTAACCAGAACGTAGCTGATGGAATAATGTTAGCGTAAAATTTTCAAAATCTCAGTCGATGTAGTTTTGTGATCAACAACCGTTACATGGTAATTTCACCATCCTGAATAATCACCAGTCATCACACATGTTGTTGTCTAAGGTCACAGTTCCACAGCAGAATCTACCAGCGCAAGGCCAAACGTCACAACTAGAATTGCAGCACTACGCAATACCACAAACCCAGTCAGGTATGTTGTCCCACGAGCCTCAGGTGTCGTGGGTACGAAAGAATTTTGTAAATTACAAACTCATATTTTTGTTCTAACAAAAGTTTGACACGTGTATTGGGTAATCGTGGATGTAAAAAGAACGAAATTTTATTACGGAAGCTGCGATTTTTGGTATCTTTATTGTTATTCATGGATTTTGTACATTTATAATTCTATATCTGATTGAATCAAAAAGCAAGCTCTCCCAACAGGCATATTACATGTATGAAATTCATGCATGAAAAAAAATGAAATCTACATATAATAGTAACGTCTCTTTAATTTAAGGTTTAACTGGGAGTGATAAACTATAATATAAAGCTTAATGTTTAGGTTCAGTAGGATACAATAAAAAAAATACTCAATTTGTACTCTTTGTGGTTTTCATTGTGTTGCTTTGGTTCATAGAGATATGTTTAGGTTCGGTAAGATACATTCTTTTGACTTCGTATCAGGTCAGGAGAACAAGGTCATTGCTTTACTCTTACTCTTTGTATCATACTTGGCCTTCTTATGTTTAATTATTATGACAATAATGTCCATTTTTCTTTTGACATTTTTAGCTTGATGTATGGTCTTGGCGTAATAGTGAGAAGAGAATGTTCAACACCACGGTTACGAATTTAGGTATGATTTGGCACAACCCACGTATTGCATTTATGTCTTTAAACAAAAGTAAGTTCTGATTTATATCTTATCACGGAGTTAAATATATATGAAGAAGTATAATAGCAGTGCTTAACTACGTGGCCAGCCAAATTTGAATAATAGTTTCTTGCTCATTTTTTCTCATTGTAACCATACCAAATCAGGCTACGTTTACTAAATAATTTCTCTGGTTCGATGGTAAGTGCTGAGCACTTCTAATTTGTGTAGTTTGGCATATTGTTTCATTGTGTATTACTATTTGAAGATATGTTAGCACTAAACACCTTCTATGCCACAACAACAGATTGTTTGATTTATTGAAATGCGATATATAATGCAGAACTGGCAAGTCAAGGATGTAAATCGAGATTGCGTATATATATTTATGATACCACAAATGATAGCGCACAACTTCTAATTCCTGCTGCTATAATGGTATGTACATGAATAATTTCTAAGGGTGATAGGCGATTTCCTGTTATATTTTAAGGTTTGTGTGCAATGTATAAACCACACGTTATAATTCATCATTCTGTCGTTGATTACGTTATGGCCTTTCTGTAGTTGTGTGTGCTTCTTTGAACTATACGGTATGTATATACGTAGAATAAGGTTTCTAAATTACCGTAAATAGTTTTATCGTCCCTAGAGATTTATACGACATACATGTGTATGCATTATATCTTATTGAATTGTAGACGCTAATGTCCGACTTTTTCTCTCTTCAGTGACCCAACAAACACACAGTTCGTCTTAGCAAAAAAAGATTTTGGAGGAGTAAGAGCATGTCATTGTAGCTCGTGCTTTACAGAAATTTAGATGGACGACAAGGATGTCCAATATACCGTTTTCTATCCATTTACCATCTCCAAATCTAAAGCCACATAACGCTCAGTCATCTACATCCACTGCAGCAAAAATAGTTCCATCAAAATGCGTCAAAACAACTCCTCAAAGTAAAATTGGTTTATACAACTTTCAGTGTTCAATCGTTACCACATATGCTGACATTAAAGGTAACTATTGGCTATACAGGTGAAGGCAATTTGAGACCACTTATAGACATGCCAGGAAGAAGCCCATACTCAGCTAAGGTACTGTCGTTAAGGAATTTGTGTACAATTTTTTATAGCCTACAACCACAAAAATATACATTTCATACACACGACTTTAGTTAGTGGTTTAGTTAATGTCAATCCCTAAGTATTTAATACGTATTATTGATATTAGGTGAGGAGCATTCTAACTGATAAATTAAGACCTACATATTTCATTGTTAATGGAGCTGATACTTCCTCCATGTAATTCTGAATTTCATTATTGTTCAGACACGCAATTGTACTTTTAAATCATATTTTGTAATTGTACTTTTAAGCCATATTCTAATTGTTTTCTAAATTCTGAATATATATGGGATTCAACAAAGGTTCCTTTTGCTATCGAGGTTGTTGAACTCTTCTTTTCAAGATGGACATGACACAACTTTGATCACACATGTGGTTAATTTTATGCTTAGATATATTGATATCACATGTTCTTATAATTACTACTTTTGCACACGTAATTCGATCAGATTAGAGATAATCATGAGGCGCGCAACAATAATTGTCTACACAAAAGTCATACGGTATCAATGATAAAAAGGTAAGACACATCATGCACAATTCATTATGTACTTTTTAAATTACATAATCTAATTGATTGCATTGATATTGTTATCACTTCATTTTTAGAACGTATGGTCATAAACTATATCCGGTGGCAGGGTTGGTAGCATTTGTTCTATTTTGCGTATGGTCATTAGCCATCGAGACACAAAGATGCCATTCAAATTGAACCGACGACAACTTTTTTTCAAGTTTCTTTCGCTATGGCTACTAATAAAGTCAATGCCACACATTGTTGCAGGTGGATTTGAGGTTTTTTTTTATCAAAACCCATATTCTCACACGGACAACTATATGTGGTTGTGTCAAGAGTCAAAAGTAAGAAAAGATTGAAGATTCTTTGTTGGGACAAAGACAACTACTCAAACTCAACAACAAACGTCTTTTACAAAGAAGTTTTATGTCGTATTTGAAAAGGCAGCATTGTTTGTATATACAACATATTCATTATCTTTTATATAAAACCGACAAGTTAGTCTTGTGGCATTTTTATGTTTAAGAATTTTTGCGTTTTTCAATATTTATTAACGTCCACTTATAATTATTACTATTATTATGAAGCAAACCCGCCCGTCGGGCGGGTCATGAAACTAGCAAGTTGGATATAGTACTTGTTTTTGGGTAAATTGTTTCGTAGAACGTAAAAAATAATAATGAACCTGAAATGTATATGTAAGTTCATGTGTGCCGGTTTGTGTGCCGCTATGATTCTCAATGTTGGAGAAGACTGTCATAGGTTGGGCCGACACACATAATTTGTCTACTTTTTTTATTGAACTGGTCAAATGGTTGATGTACATGTTTTATACTTGTATAAACCAAGTTTTCAAAGTTTATTTACTTGACCCGTTACTGAAAAAGCAATCACCCAGATTGATATGTTTACTGATTTTCACATTTAAATACTTGTGTGTCGGTCCCATGCAGAGGGGTCTCGGATGGATGTGTAAGAGGTGCAGTCGCACAGGGCCTCCACATAAAAGGGGCCACATTTTTATTAGTGTTGCATATAAATACGTATAACATTAAGCTTATATAAGCCATATAATTAAATCTTATATACATCTTCTCCTTAGTTTACAAGTGTAATGGAGCCTCTTTGTTGTTATTGCCTAGGGCCACCGAAAACAACGGGACGGCCCTGGTCCCATGTTTGTGTGATAGTTACAATGTAGTATGTTTCTTTGTCAATAAACAGTGTTTTGTGTGTCAAGTAGTATGCTTGTGTATGAGTCTCGTTGTGTTGTGTGTAAGTTAACACAATCCCGACGTTAAATCACACACACCAGAAGGAATGATGAATAAGCAACAATAAACAAGTGACCATTAGATATATCATATAAAAATGGGGCCTGGATTAGTGATATAGGATGGAATACTAATAAGCAAGCTGACTGTTAGTATTAGGTTGCGCCGGATTTTAGTTGATCAAATAACAATAAATCCCAACAACCAGCATATTACAAAAGACCAACACATTACAAACAACTGGCATATTACAAATGACCGACACATTACAAACAACCGGCACACCAGTCTATACTAATGCAAGGTGTCAAAGCATTCGAACACTAATGCAGGGTATCATCCGTTGCTTACCAAACTTACAAATATCGTTTACAAAAATATGAAAAAATATGAAAAAAAATTTGTTCATATTTTTGTAAACGATATTTGTAAGTTTGGTAAGCAACGGACTGTTATGGATTAGCCATTGGTAAAAAAAAAAATTTGGTAAAATATAGTTGTAAGGTCTGATTAATAACCACTGAAATAATAAATCCAGAACCAAACCCAGAATATTGAAAAACATCACTTAAATATGAACCAATGCCTTTAGAAACTCTACCATAATCAAACTTAGCAGAAACATATCCATACTGAACTGAAGCATCCGCAGCAACTGAAACACTACTGACGTGTATGGCAATACTTATCCTAATAGAGAAAGAACCCATGTTACAACACCAAACACCTAAATCGCCTATATAGAAGGGTGCTAAAATCCTAATCCTTACCAGGCTAGTGTTATCCCAAACACACATAAAACTATAAAACCAGACCGTAAGACAAATAATACATGTGTATCAACTAATCGTGACTTGTATTTTGTTTTCAATCAGAAAAGCGTAATGATGTTTCTCGAGAAGAAAACAAAGGTGATAATGGTGTGAAGAAAGCTAGTACGAATGATGAAAAGCGAAATAAAAACGTGGATGTGAAAGGTACTTTATTTCGTTGCTGTTGTGATTCAAGCCAATAAATTGCAAGAGCATACACATTATGTGTTTCATACTTTGTTAGCAATTTAAAGCATTAAAAGAAACAGATTAGAAACATAACAAAATGTGTACTATGCAGGTAAAAAGGTAGTGGCTAAACAAAGATAAGCTTGTAGAAGCGGTAGATGGAGAGTCAACAGACGACAATTTTGTTTCATCCAAGAAAACAAAGATGAACAAAGCTGTTGGCATCAAGGAAAATACAAGTTCAACGACTGCCACAAATGGTAAAAGTATTGCAGACAAAAACGTGACACACTTTGACAAATCGTTTACACATTCTTACGGCAAAATTTAATAGCGATGTTCTACACTTGCCAATATATATTCATTTTTTATTGAAACACAACCACTATAAAATGATATAGAAGAACTAATAGCGTTTGGTTTCATTGATTTTTTTAATTTCCAAATCTCAGTTTGTTAGTTTACTACCTTTCTAATATCAGTTACCAACTTCTTTTCACAAATTGTCGATGCGCATAAAATTTCTACTATGCTATTTTTTTAAATACAAAAAGGTTATGGTTGTGCACACAATATAGATAGATACACTTAAACTACTATTGGGTTAACTTTTTACGGATACTTGGATACATATAAATAATTACCTGTACACCTACGACTAATGTTGGGTTAATTTGTTCAAATACCACATACACATGAATCTGACTTTGATACACAAGTAATATGGTCCTATGTTTGGTTCGTTTTCCTTCGTCATGAACAACCTAAACTATAATACACAACCTTATCAGAATATGATGATTATTGCGGTGTATGCTCCTCAAGAGAGCAAAGAAAAACAATCTCTTTGGGATTTCCTTCATCATGAGATTGGTAAGTGGAATGGGGATGTGATAATCATGGGCGATTTTAATGAGGTTCGTGTTAAATCTGATAGATTCGGTTCCCACTTTAATCCGTTTGGTGCTCAAAGATTTAACTCATTTATTTCGGATTCGGGTTTGGTCGAAGTAAATTTAGGAGGCTGCCATTTCACTTGGTGTCATAAATCCGCTACTAAGATGAGCAAGTTAGATAGATTCTTGGTGTCGGAGAGTGTTCTAAGTGGTAACCCGAACATAAACGCCATTACCTTGGAGAGATTCTTGTCGGATCATCGGCCCATTCTTCTTAAGGATAATCGTTATGATTACGGTCCAACTCCTTTCCGTTTTTTTCACCATTAGTTAGATATGGATGGTTTTAATGTTTTTGTGGAGAATACCTGGAAGAACAGCCCTAGGGTGGGACCTAATGCGCTATCTAGTCTGATGAGTAAACTTCGAATTCTCAAACAACAAATTCGGTCATGGAACAAATTCGGTCGCAGGAAAAATGAGCAGACACTTCTTAAGAAGAAATTAGAGGACAATGATTTGAATATCGATAGTGGGCTAGGGAATGAAGATCTGATCAATTCCCGTCTGGAAACTATACACCAGCTTCAAAAGCTGGACAGTTTAGAATCGATGGAAAGGGCTCAAAAGGTTAAAATTAAGTGGGCGGTAGAAGGAGATGAGAATACCGGTTTTTTCCATGGTATTATTAATAAGAGACGCAATATTCAAAGTATAAGGGGGGTTATGGTCGAAGGAAAATGGATTGATAATCCGGTTAATGTAAAAAAAAGAATTTTTTGATCATTTTGCTAGTCGGTTTTGTAAGCCGGATAAACCTACAGCCTCGGTTCTTTTGGACTTTCCGAATCAGATATCTTACGAGCAACGAGCATATTTGGAGAGTGATGTCACTAATGCAGAAATCAAGAAAGCGGTTTGGGAGTGTGGTATTGATAAAGCTCCGGGTCCCGACGGATTCACGTTTGGATTCTTTAGACATTTCTGGTATCTTGTGGATATTGAAGTTTTCGAAGCTGTGAGGTATTTCTTTAATTTTTTTGAGTTACCTAAAGGGTGTAATTTATCTTTTATTGCTTTGATTCCGAAAATTCCGGATGCCAATCTTGTAAAGGATTTTAGACCGATTAGCCTCATCGGTAGCATTTATAAAATCATTGCAAAAATTTTGACTAATCGTCTTGTTGGCGTCTTGGGGGGGGATTATTAACGAAGTGCAATCGGCTTTCATTAAAGATAGACAAATTCTAGATGGGCTTTTTATCTTAAACGAAGTTATGTCTTAGTGTAAGAGGAAGAAAAAACAAACTCTTTTATTCAAGGTTGAATTTGAAAAAGCATATGATTCGGTAAGGTGGGATTTTCTTGACGATATTCTTAGTAAGTTTGGTTTTGGGGAAAAATGGAGGAAATGGATTCATTGTTTTCTTCGAAAGGGTCTATCATTATCAATGGTAGTCCAACTGAGGAGTTCCAATTCGGTAAATGCCTAAAGCAAGGCGACCCGTTGTCTCCCTTTTTGTTCTTGTTGGTTATGGAAACTCTTCATATTTCGTTTCAAAGAGTGGTTAACGCTGGAATGTATCAAGGTATTAAAGTAGGCGGCTTGATTAATCTTTCACATATGTTTTATGCGGACGATGCGGTGTTTGTAGGCGAATGGAGTGAAAGTAATATATCTTCTCGTATCCATGTTCATGATTGTTTCCATAAGGTTTCAGGGTTAAAAATTAATATGAGCAAAAGCAAACTCATGGGCATCGAAGTGGAAGCTGGCAAAGTGTCTCGTGCGGCTGTCAAACTCGGTTGTCTTGTCCTCAAAACTCCTTTTTTATACCTTGGATCATACGTGGCGGGCGATATGCATATAATTCAATCTTGGGAGGATATTGTTGATCGTGTTAGGAGGCGTTTATCCAAATGGAAGATAAAAATGCTATCGATTGGAGGGAGACTTACCTTAATTAAATCGGTGCTTGGTTCTATGCCTATTTTCCACATGTCGATGTTCAAATTCCCTACAGGTATTCTTCGCATCCTTGAATCAATTCGAGGTAAGTTTTTCAATGGCCACGAGACTTATTGTAAGAAGGCCTCTTGGGTTCAATGGAATAAGGTTCTTGCCCCAAAAGTTATCGGGGGTCTTGGAATTCCTAGCCTTTATGCCCTTAATAGAGGGTTGTTATTTAAATGGGTTTGGAGGTTTTTTGCTCATGAGTCTACACTTTGGTCTCGTGTGGTCAAGGCTATTCATGGAGACGATGGAAATATAGATGGGGTTTCGAGAAAAGGGGGCAAATTTAAGGAAAGATTTCCTAGAGCTCTTGAAAATCTCAAACGGATAACAGTGGGTAGTAAACTTACTCAACCTTGTTTAACACATTCATTTCGTAGAATTCCTAGAGGAGGTTTGGAAGAATCGCAAGTCGAGGAGATGTCTAAAGTGGTTCAAACGGTGGATTTTAACAATTCTCAGGATAAATGGTCCTGGTCGTTGAACACTGTTGGTGAGTACACGGTTGCTTCGGCCAGATACCTGATTGATGTTCGGTTACTTTCGAAAGGTGAGTTGAAGACTAGATGGATTCGATATGTGCCCATCAAAGTGAACACTTTTGCGTGGAAAGTAATGATGAATTCAATTCCAACTAGATTTAATATTTCGAGACGTAGGATAGATATTGAGTCCTTAGCGTGTGTCAATTGCGACGTTGGGATTGAATCTACGAATCATTTGTTTATGCGTGAGACATGCAAAAAATTTACAAAGTAATACTCGATGGTGGGATGTTTCCTTTCATGGATTTTTAACTTAGCAGTGATGGAGTCATTAGGATCGAGGACGTAAAAATGCCGAAGAAGAATAAAAACATGTTCGAAGGTATCTTTTTCGTGATGTGGTGGCTTCTATGGAACTTTCGTAATAAGAAGATGTTCGAGGACAAGTCTTACTCTATAAGGCTCGTTTTTTGATGAGGTCATTTTAAATCTTATTATTGTGTCGTTATAGAACAAAACGTGTTTTAGTAGTGTGGATGATGCTCTAAGAGCCCATCTCTTATTGCTTTTGTAATTTCCTACTCATTGCTAGTCTTTTCTAATAAAAATCGCTGTTCAAAAAACTAAAAAAAAAAAAACTAAAAAAGTTGGTTAAAAACCCAACTGATACATGTTATATATCAGTTACCAAATCTCAGTTCGTTAGTTTACTACCTTTCTAATATCAGACCTGGTTCTGTTTATACCAACATGGCCACGTTCCGATCTGATACACGATTAGTAAAATACTATCAGCATTTTGACGTGGTACATAACACAAAAACTAAACAAATGTGACTGATACAATGACACAATCTGAAAAATACATTTGACATTTATTGACAGATACATAGATCTTAAGAGTAAAACATAGATACAAATTAAAAAAATACTAACAGATGCACAGCGGAAAATTAAAATAATTCCATTCAGTACATGATGTAATGTCAAAAAAAATACACGAACAAAACGATTACAACAACGGCAGCGTCGATTGTGTTTATCGTGCTTATCCGTGCAAAAACGTTTCAAACAGCAGCATCGGTCGGGTTTATTTGTGCAAAAACACTTCAAACAGCGGCATCGGTCGGGCTTATTCGTGCAATTTTGCTCCAACAGCAGGCTCCACCTATGGAGGGAAAACCCACACAATTGTCAACATGTATCAGTTTTTATTAACATGTATCACCAGTAGAATTTTATATAAAAAGTACGGTACTAGTTTATAACCAAATTTTATATACATGTACCAAAATAATTAACATGTTGCACCTATTGTAGCACCAAAAAAATTTAGATCTCAAGTCCCTATTTGACCAGAAGAATTAACACATGCGGCGAAGATGGATATGACAGCTTTACAAATTTGTTTTTCTTGTCAATCAATCTACGTGATATATAAATTATTAACAAAGCATAAAAATTAACAAATAATAAGTGCAGATATAGCTAAAACCAATCAACAACACCAATCTCAATCTCATTCTAACAACAGAACCGATGTTGATGCAGAATGATCAAACTAAAATCACATTCAAAAACTAACTAATCTACTCTCTAGTCTCTATCCTATACCCGGATCATTTTTAAAAGAAATACATTCTTGGAAATACTACTAGTCAAGCTTATTTAGTTGAATGTATTAAAATCTCTAATTATTAGCATCCATGAGAACTTATCGAATACTAATTTAAGACAAACCAAATGATAATAACATTAAAATATAAATATAACTAGGAAAACAATGATACGTACCAGTATACCACTACCTTTGCTGACACGCAAAGGACAACAAAAATCAAAACGGGCACACGCAACCCAAAAAATCAAAAATCATTGACACGCAATATATTAAGGCTTGTGTTACTTAAAGCTTACTGTGTCAATGAAGATTTTGGGAAATGGGTTTCGATAATAATATATTGATGAATCGTTGCCAAATCTTACTCCAAAAAGGCCAAATCTTATAAGTTGAAACCGATCAGTTAGAAAGAAGATTTTGGGAAATGAGTTGTCATCTTTATGCTCCCGACGAGACGAAGGCGACTGATTATCTGGTGTCAAAGAATACGGTCGGCGGTGGCAGAACATTGTACCCCAAAAAGTAACGACGTTACCGTGGCTAGAACAATGAACGCCCATGAAAACGTTCGCCATCAAAGCGAATCAGATGGCGTTACCGGGAGAGGTGGAGGAGGGCGAAATCCGTTTTCAGAAGAAAAGAATATCTTTGAATGATAGATGTATAAATGAATTCGTAAGGAAGCGAGATATTATAAGTTCAGGATTTATGTATTAATTAATAAAAAATGCCTAAAATGCCCTTCTGATGTTTTTACTTTTTTTTAAACATTAAATTCATAAAATTCACATGTGTCATAATTCAATTTGCTTACCTAGATGTTTATCTATTCTACTTTAAGGTGTTTTCATGTATATAAAAATATATAAATATATATATATATATAATATATATAAATAATATATCTTATATAATATAAAATATCAAATAGTAATATAATTATATATATATATATATATATATCCTTCTAATAAATAATAATTATAACTTAATTTTAGTTTTGACCATTATAAACTTAATTTTGTTCTTTACCATATCAGCTCCACCACTATTTTCATATACCCCATGTTGAACAATTCTTAATTGACTAATAAAATTAGTATAAAGCGATCTTTTAATATATTGCTTTATATCAGTCGATGATGAAAATATGTCAAAATATGAGTGGTGACGTTGCCTAGATGTCAAAGGTCAGGGAAAAAACAATGCAGGAATCAATACATAAAACAAAGAAATCAAAAAATTATCTGGCAACATAATATCTTTTTAGAGAAGAAAAAAAAGACATTTGTTAACTATTAGCAGCAAATAAACATGTCAAAATGATGCTGAAAATATACGTCTCAAAGGATAAGTTTATGTTTGTTTGTTGTGGCAAGAATTATATTCTTGTCTTAATTCATTAGAATGTTCTTCATATATTAATACTAGGCGAGTACCCGCGCAAAGCGGTGGAAATTCCTAGCGACAGACAATTAATGATATGCGATATGCTAGTGACTCCAATTCAGATGAAGTGACTCCGTTATCTATTGTCAACTTTCAACTAAACACAAGTGGGATATTAGTTGGAAGACGACATGTGGACTTTTGCGCATGCCTTACAGACGTGAAGTCGAATGAGTAAATATTATCTTTCTTTTTCTAAGCTTCCAATGCTGCACCTAGAACAATCAAAGGGATGGATATCTGACAATGCAGATTTGTAATAGTTCTCGTTTTCACTTATTACATAAGTATAGTACGTGACAGGTTACCCATTCAATGTTATTCCAATTCAAGTACCATTCCACAACATAATAACAACCAATGCAGAAGTTACATTAAGACCGAGTAGCAGCTAATATCAAAAGTTAATATATATTATTACCTAAAATGACGACAAACCAAACTAAACGTGCAAAGATTGACGAAAAGCCAAATTAAGATCATAAAAAACGCATCGTCACCCAACAAATACGAGTTGGTCCGAAAACCATAAAACTTTAAATTTTCTGCAATTATTCCAAAAACAATTAAACTATAAATGTCTGCTTAATTGAGTCTTTTCGTCATTGTTATATTAACTTTTGTTTTTTGAACTACACAGGAAGAAATGAAGGCAATCCAAGATGCAATCACCGCTGGAACCATCCCGCCCAAGACGGATAGAGAAATCTTGGTTTAAATCACTCGGAGCATAAATCATGCGCATATAGCAGGTGTTGGCAGGAACTTAGCAGGTACGGGCAATTTGGATTCTAGGAGGTCACAACCGCACCCAGGTTGAGCAATTAGAAGACTTGAAGAGGCAACATGCTTTGGAAAAGGAGGAGCAAAGAAAAGAATTTGAAACTCAACAAAACGCGTTGAAAATATTTGTGGATTTCTTCAACCGTCAACAAGGTACTTCTTCTTCACAGTTTCAGATTCCCGATTTATACACTCCTCAAGTGTTTCCCGGTTCTATCTCTACTCCCGGTGGCCCTAGCTCTACTTCTCCCTCCCCTAGTTCTACTCCTCTCGGCCTTGGTAATTGTTACACCCCGACATTTGATCCCGAAACTAGCCAAAGTGATGAACAAGAGGATAATGACAGTGATGATGGTAATCATGAGTATGATGTCGATATTTATGATGACGAGTAGGGATTATGTAGGTTATTAGTATTTGTATTGAAATTTCTCCTTTTGTTATTTGCATTATCAGATTGCTCTATGTATTAGCCAAATTGTATCTTTTTAAACGAATACTATGATTTACTTTGGTGGTTTATGAATGAATGGACGGATGCATTTTGTATTACAGCTTTTGGGTGATTTCCAGGTTTTGTTTTAGTAGATCTTTTTCGGAAAAAATATGGATTAGCAGCATTTAGCTGCTGTTTTTTTCATAACATGTACCTTTAGCGACGGCAAAAAGCCGTAGCTGAATCTGCATTTGTCGTCACAAAAAAATGGCAGTAATCAATGTTGAGAGGCGGTTTTAGCGACGACGCCGTCGTAGCCAAGGTGTTTCCCGCCAATCTTAATTTTTTTTGTATATTATTTATATTTGTATAATTAAAAAATAGTCCAAACAATTAATTTACGGAAATTAGATTTGCGACGACTTGAGTCGTCGCTAAGTCGTCGCTGAAAGTGCAATGCCACGTCAGTCAATATTTTGTGTTGATTTTTTGGGTGGGCCCCGCGTCGTCACTAAAAGTTACCCCTTTGTTGTCACTAAGACTTTCTGCGACGAACCTTCTGCGACAATCCATTTGGCTACGACACGTTGTCGCGAAAAAGTTTTGCGATGACATTTTACCACCTTTTGCTATGACAAGGATCTTAGCTAAAAGTTTCTAATGTTGTAGTGTAATAAGCGAGTATCTTTTAATAACTTTTGTTGGTTATAGGCATTTATGTAACATCAAACGGTTGATTAGAGTTTAAAATACATAATAGAGTCGTTTGTTGGTTCGTAAAGAAAAGTAATTCATTATGTTTTCCATTAAGAGATATAAACGATCTAAGGGTATTACAAATGTATCGATACAATGCACGAAAAGCCAAACAACAAAGAAATCATAAGAGATACATTCAGGTATAGAAAATCAGATAGTATGCTTATAGAAAAACAATCATATATACCTTATCTTATCATGAATCCTAAGATATATAAATGCATGAAAAATAAATAGTATATCGCGTTTACCGCAACATCAAGAGAAGCCTCAGCAGGGTTGAAGACCATATCGATATCCACCAGAGCAAAAGCGCTAATAATTTTAGAGTCAATCTAACAAGTAATACAAGATATATTAGAGGTGTACAACGTATATGATAGATAAATAAATATAAAGACGTGTACAACGTAAACCTCTGTTTCATTTAGATTGGTAGCAAGATGTTCAACAACAGGTACAACAACGTTAGTTGCCTCCATGTTAGCATCAACGTATTGCATGCATGTAACAGTGGAGTCCATCGTATGTATGCGTGATTGATTTTAAAGAATATATAACTGATTTGATGATTGAATGTTATATTATATATAGTATTAAGGGGATGTCACAAATAAGGATAGTGATTACAAATGTTGAAAGTTTGACAAAAAAAATATTCTGGAAAATGAGTTAAGAAAATACAGTTAGAAATACACGTTTTGAAAACTTGTTACCAAAGACTTTAAGTTTGACAACTTGCTATGCATGAAAATCAGTTTAATTCCTTTCCAAAAATCATGTAAGACTTTTATTAGTTTCCATCGATTGTTAAGAGTTTCCATAGTGTGTTTTAAGAGATTCCTATAATAGAGATTATACGTGCATGTCGATAGAAACCATTTCGGTCACATTGCAAACCGATATATATACGTGTCTCTTTTTGAATCACAAATTGATAGCCCATATCTCTCTAGCATAATAAAATGCCTACACGCTCTTAGAAAAGCCATCACCCGATTCAGATGTAGAGCTATTAAAATAAAGTTTTTCATTTTGAATGACTCAACTTGACAATTCCATTGAGCTTATTTGCTGCCTGCAAACAAAATGTTGGATACTCAGAGGAAGATATTGGTGTTATAAATGTGCTCATACGTCAATAAGCTCATATGTATTTCATATTTTTTTCAATAACAAGGACAAAAATAATCATGTAAACTAAGAGATTCCTAAAATAGATATTATACGTGCATGTCGATAGAAACTGTTAGAATATGTCCACCGTAAATAATATATGTCCGGAATATTTATTTAAGCCTAAGGGGACGCACACGTTAATACGTAAACAATATTTAAGTAATGATTTAGCAAACAATCATTAAATGTTAATGAGATTTAAGTATTTAAAAGTTAAATGACTTAATACGCAAAACTAAGAAAAAAGAATTTTCGGTTTGACCCTTTTCCTTATTCTAGTCGACTGGAACATAGTTTCCTAATAGGATTAGGGGATTGGCTAAGTGTGAGAGCAAAGAAGTACTATCAGAGGACAGGCAAGAAGATTTTCATTAATGGTAATGATATTGCTGGATATGATAAATCTAAGGTGGAGTGTTACAACTGTCATAAGTTGGGACACTTTGCCAGGGAATGCAAAGCACCAAGAAGCAAGGAAGGTCAATTCAGAAATCAAGACAAAACAGGAAGGCAAGGAAACAATGAAAGACACTTTCAAAGGCAATGTTGGCTATTGAGGTGTAGGTATTGATTGGGAGTGGACTGGCAGAAGAACAAGTTCAGACAAACATGGCTCTAATGGCATTTTCAGACTCAGAGGTATACACTGATAAAACTTGCTCTAAAACTTGTCTGAAAAACTATGAAACTCTTAAGAAACAGTATGATGATTTGCTTGCTAAACTACATCAAACTGAATTTAAGGCATCTACTTATAAAAGAGGACTAGATACTGTTGAGGTACAACTTGTCACATATAGGAAGAATGAGGTTCTTTTTGGTGAAGAAGATGTTGTTCTTAAAAGAGAAGTAGGATGCAAACAATATGAAATTAATATGCTTAAAACAGAGTTTGAAAAAGTTAAGCAAGAAAAAGATGGCATTGATTTTAAAATTAAGAAATTTGATAAGGCCTCAAAAGACTTAGATCAATTGTTAGGAAGTCAAAACTACTGACAAAAGCTATAAAGGGTTTGGGATATAGTGCTGTTCCTTACACTCTCCTTTAATTTATTATAGGACCTAACAAGCTAGTTAGGTCTTATTCATGGTCCTTGATGAATTCAAAGAGCCTGTATTCAAGGTTATGGTTCCTGAGAATTGTAAGGCAAGAGTCTATGTTGTTGTGAAAAAGAATCAGATAATTCTAAGGAAAAATTCTAATATGTCTTTGTTAAAAAAAACAAGTATCCACAATACAAAGTAGTTTGTTGAAGGCTATGGGGCCTAAACATAGTAAGAGTGTTAGTAAAGTAGAACATAAGAAAGTTAGGAAGAAGTGATGGTGCACCAATTATTAAGGTTGGGTGTAGATGGAGAAGGACAGATAAGTCTAAGCTTAAAAAGAAAACTGTATTCCTACTGCTGCTAAGATAGAGTTTGTTCGACCTAAACAACAAGAAAAACCAGCTAGGAAACCAGTGAAGTATGCTGAAATGTACAGGTCAAAAAGTCCTAGGGGAAATCAAAGGAACTGGAATAATCAGAAGTCCCAATAGCTAGGAAGTGACTTTGTGATGATCAAGAAAGCTTGTTATGTATGTGGAAGTTTTGAACACCTGCAGTATACCTGTAAACACAAGAGACATGTTAATGATCAAAAACAGGTTAAACCAGTGTAGAACAACTCAAAGAGGGTGATTCATCATTATTCAACAAGAATAACTCACCCTAATCCAAAAAGAAATATGATTCCACAAGCTATTTTGATGAGGTCTAGGAGAAAAATAATTAATGCTGCTAAGCCAAAAGCAGTACATAATGTTGTTAAGGCTTCAACATGTTAGGTTGAGGCCAAAGAACAGGAGTATTGATACATGTCTCCAAATATAACAATGCATTAATCACTTTGAAAAGATTTGATTACATTGATGCACAAGGAAGATTCAAGTCTGTGATGGCTTGGGTTCCCATAAGAAGATGATTTGGAGGATCCTTCCAAACAGGGGAGGAAAAATGCTCAAATTGATGAAGATCACTTTGGTTCAGATGGATGCACAGACTCAGGGGAGGCATGAGCATAATCAAGAATTTGATGCAGAAATTACTATTGTTGGTGTAGAAGTTGATGATATTGCTGCTGAAACTTAAGTGTACATTAGAAGGAGTGCAGCAAAGACAAAAGATAAAGAAGAAAGTTAGAGGATTTCCAGAGCATAAGGTTTAATTCAAGAACTTCTTCAAAAGATATTTAGGAAGGCTGAAAGATCAAAAAGATGAAGTGTTTGAAAGAATCCTCTCAAAACAAAAATTTTAATTCAAGAAACTTGATGATTTAAAGGTTAGTCACAAGTTTAAGGGAGGATTGTTGGGAATTAAACTTATCATACTTAGTACTGCTCATAAGTTACAACTGCCAGTATTAACCAGTTAGTACTGCTAGAGTAAGTTAGTACTGCCAGTACTAACTTAAGACTGTTGAAGGACTTAAGACTGCTGGTTATAGAGCTACTTACTTACTGCTAGTTCAGATTACCGCTGTGATGAGAAATCAATGGACTGCTGAAAGAAGTTAAAACTGCCTAGTTATAACTAGTTAATGCTGTTGAGAAGTTACAAAGGAAAGTATTAATAACTAGTCATTGTATTTAATACATTTGAATAACATGCTATTGGAATAGTTTTAAATACTTAGTCATTGTATTTAATACATTTGACTACATGCTTTGGAAAGTATTAAATACTTAGTCATTGTATTTAATACATTTGACTACATGCTTTGGAAAGTATTAAATACTTAGTCATTGTATTTAATACATTTGACTACATGCTTAGGAAAGTATTAAATACTTAGTCATTGTATTTAATACTTTGACTAAATAATTAGGAAAATATTGTAAGCCATTAGACTCCACTGGTGTTTAAAAGGAGATCTAGGGCATTAGTTTAACATCTCATTTGTCATCTTTACATCATACACATTAAATCTCTTTGATGTTATATACAAAAATCTAGAGGATTAAGAGTTTTGTAGCTTCAAGGTTGTAAACCATAGTTACTAGATAGAGTACTCGTATTTTATCTTTAATTAATTATTGCAAGCGTTTTGTACATCTTGTGTTCATTCATTCATACTACTAATTCATTGATCTTTCTTCTAGAGTATTAAGGTGTAGATTCCGCATACACTTTAATATACACACAAAGTCTCTACTATTGTTATTTTGGATTTATCCAAGGTAACATACTCTTTACAAGCTAAATAATCGATCAAGATTTGGGATCAACAAAGGTACCCGTAAAAACAAATTAAAGGGAAAAGAAAACAAGGAAAAGAAACTAGTACTCCCCTGGTTTACTCAATAATGGAGAAGAAACATGCGATAACTGGTTAAATCGTCATCCAAAAATTGTCCAATGAACTTCCTAAGAACTTCAAGCTTCTTCTCATCAAATATAACTCATGTAATCTCAAAGACAAAGACAACTACACAAGAATAAAATGTGGCCGATTATTTTACAAATATACAATATGAAATTAGGGTTGACTCGATAAAGCAGTAAAGATAGGATGAGAGAATTGTTAATCTTATGGGTTTTGCAAGTTTATAACAGAAGATTACATATTTTAAATGTTGTACAAGTTTTAATTTCAAAAATAATTAGAAACTTTAAGTTTTCTGGACCTGGGCGTTTGACGCTGTTAGGAAAATCCTGACCTCGTCATAGGTGTCGTGGTGACGGCGTCGAGTGTAAATCGTGACGCCGTCTCTTCTATTGTTTCTGTGAAAAAGAACAAATTTTGTTTTGATGAAAATTTTCTCGCACTTGATTCCATAAGTTAATTCCTGTACAAATGTGTAGGATCCCTAGATCATTCCATAGATTAAACACAAGATCAATAGCACAAGAGATTAAACATTAAAGAACTTTTGATTGAAAGAAATAATAGTGGCTACAATCCCTAAAAAATGAAAATAAAATGAAGTAGCTAACCTAATTTTGACTAAGACTAGGTCTATTTATACTAAAAGGATTTGCCTTTTAGGGCTTTCTATTTGGGCTTTTTACATCTTGGCCCTTATACATAATAAACATTAAATAACATAGTCTTTCGAGCTAGACTTTTGTCTTGTAACTTCGAGTGACCGAAGCTTCTTTGTTTGGGTCCATTTATGTGATCCTAACAATCTCCCCCTAGATGAGGTCATGAGAAGCTCACTCGTGCTTGTCTCTTTAGCTCATTGTTGATAGGGTACTTCACTTGTTGTGCCTTTGGGGTTGATCTTTAACACCTTGATCATGATCTTCTGGATCTTGATGTGATGACTTGATCTTGATCTTTGACTTGTTTAAGCTTTACTTCTTTGAATTACTTTGTGATCTCCTTTCACTTAGACTTTGCCATACGCTGATCTTTAGACTCACATGCTCATATCTGCTGGAATCTTTGAAAGCTTTGATGATGTCTCTTCTTCCAATCATTGTAACTTTAAGTATTTGAAGAAGACATTGATTTTCAGAGATTGTGCGGAAGCTTTGAATGTAAGCTTTCTTGATTACTTCAGATATGTGAGAAAGGATATGAGCACATGTCTTGCCTCGGAAACTTTGAGTCGTCATTCGCCATGATATAACAATTTAGTCACCAACAAAAACATTTTGTTATGTCAAATCCACTTAATGTGTTCTAGAAAAAACATTTTGTGAACACACAAAGGTTTCATATTTTGAAGGGATCAAGTATAGACGATACTCAATCTGGTCGTTATGTTTAAACCTCATCGATTCCGTGGGATCAATGAATTACAGTTATGATTACTGCACTTGTGATCAGAAATGATTCATTAAAAGAAACCTTCTTGACAGGTTTTCCGGAACGTGACAAGCTAGTTCCTCTATACCTAGTATCAGATTCCCTAATGTTCGCCATTCTCTAGACCAGATGTCCGAAGACTAACACACTATAAGTATTTCTACTAATAGAATGGTAAAGAGTGAGTCAGAACAGTTACTATCTGCTGACTATACCGTACAATTCCTTTTTTTTTCAGCGTTTTACTTCTTAATACAATTAAGTACCGTAGATGGCTTGTGGCAAATATGATTTGAAAAAACATTCGGGGGGGGGGGGGATTTGGTGCTTATATAAATTTGTTTGGGGCACAAACAAAAGTTTAAATCAGAATGCTCTGATGATGTTTTGAAAAATATCCCGAAAGATATGAAGTGCCTTGGAAAAATCCAAACCTTGTACAAGTTACATTTATGGAAATCCCTTCACTTGTGGCGACAGTCCAAGACCAGGCATGGCATTTATACGAATACCCTGGTGGTCAACTTATCTTTCATCAGCATTTCCTTAAGTCACTTTCACGAACATGAAACAAAAGATTCTTTGTCATTTTCAAGTTACGTGTGCTTAACACAAATTGTGGTACCCTTGACATTCTTTTATACATATTAACACTTATGCTCCCCCTACACATGTGCGTCGATAATCGAAAGATGTTTAGCACATGCATGGATAGGACTTAGCATTTTAGAATCAATCGAATTAATTAATTATACGTTTGACATGTTTAAGTCACTTCTCTCCCCGATCAAAAGTATTGAAAAACATTGTGAATGTTTAGGTATCTAGAATGACTTAAAATGTATCTATCTCCCCTCAAAGGGATGAGAGTGAGGTATAACTAGCATAAACTATCAAGTGGAGCTAATTGAACAAGACCCTTTAGAATACCTAGACAGGAATGATACTGCAATCTGTCTTGAAGTTGTAAGCGGTTGGTCGTGTCAATCTTGCAGCAATAGAATCAGCAACAGGACGTTCTTGTGACCTGCACAACTGTTAGTATACTGATTCTCCCCCGCAAACAATGACCCGTGTCAATGTTTGATTTGGTTAACCCGAACATGTTTGATAAAACAAGTTGTTTATGAGAAAATTGGTTCGGGGCTTAGACAACTTCTTGTCTGCTGGAGTATATGCACTGAAACGTACATTAAGTCTCTGGGTTAAGACCGGGTTACAGTCGGAAATAACTGCAAGCCATTTAGCAAATTTTTTTTTTTTTTTTTTGAAATTTTTTTTGAAATTAAATATATACTAATTCAAAAATACCAGATATCCCCTTGGAACCAGCCTTTCGATCACTAAGTTTGCAATCAGGGAACCTAGAGATCTTAGTAACTTTGGAACTAGAACTAACGCTCGGTGGTAAGTTCTAAAGGCTACTAACATTGGGTTCCATATCCTAGTTAAAGGACAGGTTATTCTTACACGCAAAATGTCGTCCGTGGTTTCCACTGAGGCTTAACACTACCAACAATCTTTCCAGTTGGTCTCCAAGCTGTCTTAGTAGTGTTCACATTATGATTTCTGGTTGCTTTCCAAACCTTCTTAGTATGATTCACACTATGTTTGGCATGGGGGGTTTTGGTATTCACAGACTTCAAAGAACGAATCACAAACTGATTATGATAAACAACATTCAACTTCTCTTGTGGATTGCTTGTCTCATCGCATTCACACTCTTTATTGGGCAAGATACGATGGTTCCGAGTGTGGCACTTTGGCATAGGTTTGCGAGATTCAGTGGCAGGTTTGGTTCTTGTAGACAAATTCACAGGAACATTAGGCTTTTTGTTGTGTTGCACTGGTGGTTTCTGTGTGGGTCTATTTGAAGTCCTGGGAGGTTCTTGAAAAGTAACTTGCTTCTTCTTAGGCAGCGGGGCTTGGTTTCAACCAATGGCTTTTTGGAGGTGAATGTACTTGAACTTTGGTATACATCCCTGATTAGCATGTACATTTGGGCTTCTCAGAGGCTGTAGAAACCACCACTCTTTTTGCTACTCAACTCAGTTTTCAGTTTGGCAATCTCAGCAGTTAAGGCATTAATCTTTTCAGTGTACGCAGTACGTGAGTGAGTATTCGCCTTTGACAGTTCATCATACCGTCTTTTGAGACTCACGTTTTCTACCTTAAGGCCATCTAGCTGAATCCTAAGGGAGGTAATCGTATCTTTCAACTGAATTCTGTCAGTTTCTAGTGCCTGTTGGTCACAACTACCTTCAGTGGAACCTACATTCAACACCTCATTGTTGTGATTGAGCATCTAATTCCTGATAGTGGTGTCTTTTCCTTGAAGCCTGATTCTCTTAAACTTATTTATTTCAAAATAGCATGGTGGGCATAGAAGTGTCTATGCACTGTTTATTAGTTTTGAAATTTAAGTTGTAAATCAATTATGGGTCTTTTGTAAATGAGAGTTACGTTTCTAGATTCAATGACCAATCTTTTGTTGTTTAAATTCTGCTTCATGTTCAAGAACTTTAGTGTTTCCCTATCGCATGCAGCATCTAAGATCTTCGCAAAGGATTTCGAACTAGGGGCACAACAATATCAGATAGAAAGCACAATAGAGCAGATATCTTTATCTAAACCTACTCAGAATTAAGCAGTATTTTGATCAAAAAGATTTTTCTTTTCTATGCAGGTTCTTGTATCAAGAACACATTGTTCATACTCTGTCTCCAAGTCATCAAAAATTGTTCAAATTCATTTAACTCTTTTGAAAAATTGTATCATTAGCAGCTTGGATATGGTTTTTTGAAATGGTCGTAAATGGTACTAGTTGTTGTTCGACAACTGTTTTGCATAATCAAAAACACAATTCAGAAACATAGTCTGGTTTTGTGTTGTTCTTTCTTTTATGATACTTCAAATTGAAGAAAAGCAAGGGGCATTTAAACATTATTTATTTGAAGACTGGCCAAAACTTGAATTGGAGGTTCGCATTTATGAAACAATGGGAGTGACAGGACTGGTTTGGTTACTTGTTTGACTCAGTAGTTCATTGGCAGGAAGCAATATGCCTGTCACGGGAAGTTCTTGTTGAGGAAACAAACATAAGGGAGTTTAGCTTCTCAAGAAGCCATTCGCAGGTCGACATGCCCTTGTTTTTAGCTCATCTTTTTCATGTCTAACAACTGTTGAACCAAGACCTCATCACTATCCCATTATACTAACGGGTTGGTGTGTAAGATGCAAAAGGGTATCAGCAGCATTACAACGCAGGTTAGCACGCTTGGCCTTATAACTAGACCTGGGTTACGGGTTCCTAGGTGGTTCCTTGTGCAAAGTCTGCGTTGCCATTTTGGTTTCTTAAAAAGCTTAGGAGTAGTTTCTGTTGCCATCGTTAATCTTTGCAATTTTATCTCTTTGCTACTTTGTTAGCATTTCTTTAAACAAAACGATTTCATCAAGATAAACAATCTGTAGCTACCTTTGTCTCAGATAAAATCTTTCTTTTCAGATTGTTAAAAGTGCAATTGACTTTTCTTGTTCCTGAAAGAGTGGATTTTTAGCAAATCGTTTTCTTGCACAAGTTCAGTCGTTCCGCTTGTTCGCTGAATCACTAGGGCTTGTTCCAGTCTAACTTTGTGTTCAAGATCAAGTTTGACCTTTTGGGTATCTAGACGATATATTTCTTGCTTGCATTGAGAAAGCTCATTTTTTAAGGTCTCGACTTCTAAGCATTTTTCTTGGTTAACCTCTCAGCATGTCCGTCTAGTTGGGTTTGCAAGTCAGTTAAGATGGCATATTCATGGAAATTTTATCAGATGCGTCAGCTGATACATCAACGATCACTTTGGGCTTCGGTGTTCAAGAGTACTGATGATACGGAATCGAATTGTCATCAATCTCAACTATCAGCATCGGAGTCTAAGTTCTTCATGTGCATCTCCTGACTCAACTGATAATCCACATTATCAAAGTTTGGATTGTCATTGGAGTTTACCTCATTGACTTGACTGGTGGTTGCACTAGTGGATGACAAGTTGGCCATGAAAGCAACAGCAGCATTGGGGCCTTCATCCACGTCTGAGTCATATGCATCCTCATGATTGGCTTGAAACATGTTTGTTGTAGTCAGTGCCTGAGGTTGATCATCTGTTTCTTCATTTGTTGCCATTGAATAACGTTGTTTATGAATGATCTGATCTTAAGTAATTGTTGATTGATGACTTGGTGTGAGGTTTATGATTTTCGGGTAAATTTGAAGCAATAAAATGCAGTTTTGAGGACCTAAATGACTCCGAAAGGCTTAAAAATGACAGGGCTCCTACTCAAAGAGGAAGAGTCTTAACCGTTGGGCCATTTCCGAGCTGGTATAAAAATTTCGGAACAATCCGACACAAAAATTATTTTTGATGATAAACAGTTTTTGCGGCAAACCGCAAAAACGCATTGAGGTTGTGGTCAAAAGCAATGGGAGTTGTTGTCAAAAAATGCCTTGTGTTTACTTCTCAAACGCAATGAAAGTTTTAAAACGCTATGATAGTTTTCTCAAAATCGCAATGTCAGTTTTCTCAAAAAACGAATGAAAGTTTTCTCAAAACGCAATGAAAGTTTTCTCAAAACGCAATGAAAGTTTTCTCAAAACGCAATGAAATCTTCCTCAAAACGCAATGAAATTTTTCTCAAAACGCAATGAAATTTGAAGTCAAAACGCAATGCTTGAAAATTTTTGGCAGCGTAGCGTTTTAGTCAAAACGCAATAGAAATCTTCAAAACGCAACTTGTATGCTCAAAACGCAACCTGAATATTCTCAAAACGCAACATGAATATTCTCAAAACGCAACATGAATATGTTCAAAACGCAATATGAAGACTAACGAAAAACGCAACACTTCTAGCTTATTTTTCTAATCCACTTCGAACCCAAAACACAAACAAACCACGTCTCTTTGTTTTTTTGTTATTTCTTTCGAACAAACACACAAAAAAACCAATCGAACACCCCCTTTTTTTTAAATTCGATCAAAAAAAATCAAACAATCACTTTTGGCTCTTGATACCAATTGTAGGATCCCTAGATCATTCCATAGATTAAACACAAGATCAATAGCACAAGAGATTAAACATTAAAGAACTTTTGATTGAAAGAAATAATAGTGGCTACAATCCCTAAAAGATGAAAATAAAATGAAGTAGCTAACCTAATTTTGACTAAGACTAGGTCTATTTATACTAAAAGGATTTGCCTTTTAGGGCTTTCTATTTGGGCTTTTTACATCTTGGCCCTATACATAATAAATTAAAATTACATAGTACTTTGAGCTAGACTTTTGTCTAGTAACTTTTTTTTTTGAGTGAACGAAGCTTCTTTGTTTGGAGGTTCAATTTATGTGTCCTAACAAAATGGGCTGCATTAAAACTGGAGATTTGACAATTTACTCATATGACTCGAAACTACAGAGAATTAATCTAAACAATTTATTTAACATGCTTGAACTTGGTTCAAAAACCAAATTGTTTCCCCGACAACTTATTTATTTTCAAAATACCTTGTTTGTAATTAAGACGAGATTAAAAACAAAACATAGCATGGTTACAAGATAGTGGTTCGAAATGATAGAAAAAATGAAATGAATAAAAACACGGGACCTCCTATGTGCGGGGAACAATAAAATATTGGTTGCTTCACTAAAAAGCGTTGGCGTTTTTGTTTGTTTTTTTGGGGGGGGGATTTTTATGAGATGAACTCTACCTTATTTAACAGATTAAAAGGGATGGTCTCTTACACTGAGTTCAAGTGCGGGTGATCGTAACGGTACAAACCACTGTGATAAGAAGGAGCCATACGTTGAGAATTTTATTGTTGAAGAATAGGCTCTAAACGGTGTGCTTCTAGAATTCTACCTTTCTCTACTTCATTTGGCCTACCGAATAAACTAAGTTCTACTCCTAGAGGAGAAACTTCCTTAGATTCTAATCGCCAATAATCATCAAACATCTCCCAATTTGAAATATCAACACCTAGGAATATACTTTTTCTTAATAAACCCGGTTTAAATCCATAATGTCTCTTAGATGGTTTAATCTATACCTAGGTTAAATAACTCATACACACCCTTAGGTTGGAATTTGGCACGTGAGGTAAGGCGGTGTTGAGTTGTTAAATAATTTACTACCTTCACTCCTAGGAACTATCTAGATAGTGTGGTTTGATGGGTGGTTTGGGGCATATTATGTTTCCTAGACTTACATCTAAGGATGGACTATTGAGTAAAGGTTGAGGCTCTGGTCCATCAAAACTAGGAACTTCCCTAGAACTAAGAGGAGTGTTGTGATTATAATTCAAGCCTACTTCCTCTAGTTTTGTTTCGTTCAAAGGTTCTACCTCTATCGGGGTTCCTAAAGTCTTTTCTACTTCTTCCGGGTAAGTCACGGGCGGTGTGTATTCCTCAAACGATGGTAGGGTTTGTGTGGTACTCTTAGGGCTTGTAACTCCTACCTCATATCTTCATACTTTGGATATCTACATGTCATCATTAATCTAAACCAGCATGACCTAGGTTCTATTCGACTTGGTTGTTTTCATGGCCATCTCTTCTTCTAGCGAATGCAATTAAAACGAATGATATGAATATATATATATACATATTGAAGTGATTGTTTATATAATCATTAAGGTTGTGTAAATTTGAACTTCAATTAAAACGCCAATACCTTCTTGTGTAGTAATGGACAACCAAACCTTCCGCCAATACCTTTTGTGTTTTAATGGCTTCCACAAATAGTTATGGACAGCCAATACATTCCGCAAATAGTAATGGACAGCCAAACCTTCCGCCAATACCTTCTGGTGTGTTAATACCTTTCCATCATTTGTATTAAGCCTTCCTAAAATACTTCACGAGTATACTTTCCTTAATTAAAATTCAGTTTTCACTTTTTTCACTCTCAAAAAAATAGCCTTTTTCCTTTATATAATAGTATAGATATAGAGTGGATTGAGAAGTTGAAAGTAGCTCAGTTTCATATTTGGAGAAGGAGGATTTTATATAAAAGAAAGGGTATAATAAACAATTCTAAATAAAAATTGTAACATTTACCCTTTTTGTGTTCTGAATATTTCATCAATAGTCCTTTGACTATTTGACTTTTGTCAGTTTATTCAAATTTTGTACCGTGTTGACGGTGATGATTTTTATGAGAATTGTGATGAATTGTGGTTTATGGTGATTAATAATCCCTTTTGGAAGGTATTATTGTGTTATTTGTATTCCGGGTGGTTTGACCCGTGAATTTTGAGAAATGCCGAAAAACGAGTCTGACACGTCCGTTAATGTCCAAATGAGTCTTGAAAGGGTTTAAAGTGAAAATATGTCGTGTGAATACTCTAGGTTAATGGAAAAGTATTTTTAAGGTGAATAAAAATGCTAATTAACTTTGGGGTAAATTTTACGGTTGAGTTTTACGAGCTTTTAAGTGATCCGGACACGAAAAGAAAGACCCGACACCCCCTAGGATGCCATATCCGGTCAAGGTAGTCAAGAGGAGACATGGAGGCTTAATTTTAGCTAACTTGTCTAAGGTTGTACATAAGATGCCATCTTTTCCCATAATCATTATCATTTCATTTTCAAAAAAAAACACACACATAAGAGTGTGTGTGTGTTATTCGGCCGCCACTACACCACCACAATCCACCATAAAATTTCCAACTTTGATTGAGAACGTGATATTCCGGGTTGATACGAGTGTTTGGGTGTTCATTAAACAACGTTTGGGTTGTCCGGTTCGTGTCAAAATATATATGTTTGAAGATTTTCTTGTAAGTTTTCAAATTTAAATTTCGTTTGTCCTTTTGGGTTTATTTTGATGCATAGATGTTAGTTGTACAAGTTGATCGTTGTGAAAATTGATTTTTGGAAGCGAAACGAATAAAAAGGGTGTGTTTGGTTCGTTGGATAAAAAAAGGAAAAAGGGGGGTTTTTGTAGTGTTGATGTTGTGGTCGTGATGGTTGAATAATATATGATGCTAGAATGCTTATTTTTTATAGTAGCTTGTATAGCTTATTCGGGCTTATTTTTAAGCTATTTTTTGGCTTATTTTGGGCTTATATGCCACGAACCACTTCCAAAATCACTAGGAAAGTGATTTTGATTATTTTTGTGTTATGGCGTATGTTGTGGACTATTTTTGAGGCTTATGGTAGTAACCAAATTCGATACGTAGCTTATTAGCTTATTTTCAAGCTTAATATACGTATTTTTGAGCTATTGGACTCACGGCCCAATAAGTCTATTTAAGCCGCGGCTTAATGGGAGGGCTTATTGTGGTCCGGATTACTTTCTACTTATACGTATATGCTTATATATGTAAATGGACCTTGGTTTTGGACTTGAATCGTATTTTGGACTTATAAATGTCTTAATGGACCCTTGTTGGGCCTTAAAGCCCAATAAGCGATATTTAGTTGTTACGAGAGTTTTGACGGACTTTTGAAAGTGAAAATGTGTTTACAAAGTGATATTGAGCAATATTTTGGGAAAAACGTTTTAGTAAACGTCAAAGTTTGAGATTTTAGAATTTTGTCGAAAAGTGTCGAATTTATGAAAAGTGTTGAAAATAAGGTTTGAAACTTTGAAAAATGTTATATGAACGTACGGGTCATGTCGAAATTTTGTAAAAAGTTTATACTTAGAAATTTTTCTAAAAACATGATTTTTGATTTTTAAATAATAAATTATTATTTTATTTTATTTAATAAATTTACTAAAAGACGAAAAATATATTATTTTTCGAAACTTCTCTAATGTGTTTATTATGAGTAAACGTTTCAATCGAAGTGATATTGGAACGAGATTTTGAGGAAAAACGTTTTGGTAAGCATTAAAGATTGAGATTTTGGATTTTTGTCGAAAAGTGTTGAATTTGTGAAAAATGTTGAAAATAAGGTTTAAAACCTTGGAAAACGTTGTTTGAGCGTACGGATCATGTCGAAATTTCGTGAAAAGTTTTTTATTTTATACTTAGAAATTTTACTTAAAAACATGATTTTTGATTTTAAATAATAAAATATTATTTAATTATTTTATTTATTTAATAAATTCACTAAAAGACGAAAAATATAATTTTTCTCGAAACTTCTCTAATGTGTTTATTATGAGTAAACATTTCATTTTCAACCGTATAATGATTATTTTGAAGTGACTAAGGTTACCGAATGGACTTGTCGAGATATATTTATAATTATTAATTATAAATATTTATTTATATTACTTATCTAATTTCTCTATATAGTATAAGTATGTCTTATCGGAGAATGGATTGATATGATTATGGAACTATGTTGTGTCAACCATCACACACTAGAAATATTTTGGGTAATTTACAACGCGTAAAATTATGCATCAAACGTGAAGATTGTTTTGGAATTGGATGATTAATTGGGACATTAAACTGACTAGGTCGTGTCAGCCTGGGCGTTCGTTTTGCATTTGTCTTGTGTAATTGAGATTTGGTTGCTAAGATTGCTTGAGGTGTTGTTCTCGCGAGCCACTTTTTATATTCTCCGTTGGGGGAAAAATGATACCAAATGTGTTTTGAAATGTTTTGAAATTGATCTGGTGTGAAATGGTGGGTTTGTTTTTGGGACAATATATTGTGCTCTATGGACTGTTATGTGCTTATGACTGCTATGTGAATATTATGTGTTGTATGATTGTTTGGAGCGGATGGGTACGCCTACCCAGTATTTGTGTGATTATTGGAGCGGATGGGTACGCCTACCCAGGTTTGTGTGTGGTCCTGCCCTAATTTTAGTGCTCCAGCTGGTAGGCCCTTTAGGTGCGTAAGTGACATATGGTTATTGATTAGCGGTGATGCTAAGGTTGTTTGCATATATTCACTGTCATATAGCACTATTGTCCACTGTTGAAATATTGGCACAACTTTTGGGTTTAAGGTCAAACCTACGAGCTCACCAACATTATTGTTGACGTTTTCGAGTATCATTTTCAGGTGAAGTGAAAGAAGAATAGTTTGGTGATTGTGATAGCAGACTTAGAAGTATCCCGAGTGGATTTTCATGTGAAGTCTTGCTTGCTTGTTGTTTGATTTTAGTATTTGGATGTTTTGGATTAAGTTTGGATTTTGGACCCCTGTGTGGGCATTGGAATAATTGTAAGAGATTGTGGATTTTAGTTGCGATTTGGGACATCACTCGAGTTTGTTCGAGGTTGATGGTCTTCATAGCACTTGGAGTTTATGCAATGTAGTTTTTCTCTATTTTGTATCTTGTGTTATGATTGATCATTATGTTGCATTCCCGAGTTTTCGCCATTGTCGGGGCGTGACAAAAATGTTCTACTGATATATAATTTTATTAATTGGATATATATGACATTAATAAATGTTTTAAAGGATATATATGTAATTATGATTTTAAGCTGGATATATATGCAATTTTGAGTCTTTGGAGGGATATATATGCAATTCCCCCTTTTTAAAGAATCGAAACTGTTGAAAGAGAATAAAATCATGACCCTCGTATTCATGTTGTTTGTTAAAAAAACACAGGAAGTGATTCTCTTTCTCATTCTTGGCTTTTCATTCCATCATACCAAACATGCCCTAATAATAACCTACACTTCATAAATAATTGTTTCTAACAATCTCCCCCCTAAAGGTCAGTTATTCATTTATACTTAATCTTCAATTTTGCGTGGCTTTGTATCTTGATCTTGAGCTTTGTTGTGTAGTAGGCTTGTTCTTTAATTGTTCTAATCATGCTTGTGATCTTGATCTTCAATTTGATCTTGATCTTCATCTTGATTTTTCTTTTCGTTTGTCTTTCGCTGTTAAGATCTTCTAATCATCGCTTGCCGACCACCATACTCATATTTGTCTTGAAAGCTATCAATCATCCTCATTTATTTAGTCTTTAAAGTGGACATTTTGACTTGATCCACTTGCAATCATAAACTTGATATTCGTTGAGGAAGATCTTGGTTATCAGAGTTGCGGAAGTGTAACATTGCTTGTACTTGAGCTTTCATCCTTGACATGTATATCTTTGAAGCTTGAGTATGAGCAGGTGGTTATGAATCTAACGGAGCTAGAATGAGGTAGTTATGTACGTGCATGTATAAGGGTAACAAATAAACAACAAATATGGACGAGTGTCTTGTTCACAAGTCGAGTTCCGGTAACTTTAACCTCCGGTTCCGTGAGGACCGTTTCATAGTATAAATACGGTAAATGCATCATCAGGATTCGATTCATGAATGAATCTCCCTAACAGGTTTTCTAGCTTGAAGTGTAGTTTATCTAAAACGGACACGTCAAGGGACGCTAACGACGTTTTTCATTTTCCACGGATGTTCCTATATCCGGATTCCCTTTCAAGTTAGGATAACGGAAGAATATAGGTGAATCATTAATACCAACTGTGAGGTAGATAACAATTATTTTAGGTATTTCCCGTTAAATCCATAAACTTGGATCACATTGGATTTCCAGTTTTCACATGTTTGATCTTTTATAAGATCGCCTATGGTCACCCACCGCAGTGTTGTTTCTTGTGGACAGTGGAAGGATTTACATTTGTCATTGTAAAATACTAAAGAGTATCACTCTGAATGTTCTTGCAAGATCAGATGGTAATGCGTAGGGCTCTTGTTATAACTTGTGTTATTATTTGTGAACAACAAGTGTATTTTAGAATTTGTGTTCTAATGAGATTTATATTTTGATCTCTTTTGGCTCTAGACTCAATAAGTGCGTTTTGGTTTTAGTGATCGAAGGCTGGAGCAGACCGCCACCTTTTTAATATCAACTATCTTAGAGTGAGAAAGTCAATAGATAACATGTTGTGTCTCCGTGAGAATTGAAACATGAATCTTTTGAGAGAAACTTGAGTAGTTGGGGAGGGTTGTGCATAGCATCATTGGATCCATGATGTCTTGTCTTCAATACCAAATATCATCTTTGTGATATCTGATAGATTATGTATTGACCTGGTTTCTGCCCTAAATTTTATGAACTGTTCATTTCTTTTCACCCTTTACATAAATTTCCTTTTTCATCTTTCAACCCTTTCAATGTTTACCAAGACGTCATTACTATCACCATGTTCTGATTGTTCCGGTGATAACTCATGCCTTAATCAACATGATTCCCTTATTCTCATTCATATCCATCATTCCCAAAGACTTCTAATTTATCTAATGGAATGGCCCTGGGAAGATCCCTCCGGTTCTGGTTGGATCATGAGATAATACCTAACCTTACCAACATATGACTTCATCGTTCGTCGTGAATTAGTAGGTTGTTGTGGGTATTAAGATCAGAACCATAGAACTATCTGAAAGATCTATCAAAGTGTTTAGAGAAAGGATTTAACACTTCGACAATTTTTAATTTTCCAAAAGTACTCCCCTATACTTGTGCATTAAAATAGAAATTGTTTTGCACAAAGCGAAAAGAGTTCTCAAGTTCGAACTTTTGGGTTAAAGACGATCACATTTAATCCAATTCTCTCCCCCTCAAAATATAGCATACCAATGTTTTTGAGTATCAAATGGATTAAGTAGCTATGTAAGTTTTTGAAAGCACATGGGAGAAAACGATTATTTGCATGATTATTATTGGAACATTTACAAAGTTTATACTCCTTCACAAAAGTTTGAGTCTTGATCAAAGTGTTCAAGTATATAGAACAGATGCGTCATAAGCCGCTAACAAAACGCTTGTTGAGTACCTTATAACGGATGCATCTGAAGACACTAACACGCTTTTCGAGTACCCTATAACAGATGCAACTTAGAATGCTAGCAATGCTTTTCGATAATTTCACATTTTGACTACAACTATTGAAAGAAAAACATGAAGAGGGAGTCGAGCAAATAAACATTTGAAATATTTTGAGATTCTTTTTGAAAATCGTCTTGAAAATTAAGCTCTTTTTCCTGTACTCCCCCTCAAAAAGATGTTGATAATACCAACAAATTGAGTAGGAGGGAAAGAAACAGATATGAGCACACACTTTTTGAAAGTTTCATTTTGCTTGAAAAAATTCTTAAAAAAGTGTGCTCATGGTTTACGTCTTGAAGGATATACGTGAGAGGATATGTAAACCACTTGAAATAGTCTCAAGTCCGAAAAATGTTAGGATACTTTTTCAAGGAAACTGACATGATAACTTGATTTTAGAAGATAAAAACATCAAGTATCAACCATCATACTCTTAAAACCTGTTTTGGAAAAAGTAACATTTTTGTACACATTTATTTTCTGACTTTTTGAGAGATAATTCACTTCTAGGACTATCAAAAGTTTCTTAGGTGAAACCTGTCTAGACTGTATAGACG